>BDIP01000248.1:11559-23818 GCA_003568945.1 Kipferlia bialata
GGGGGGGGTGATTATGGTGGGAGAAACCCCCCCCCCCCCCCCCCCCCAGTCTCCCACTGAGGTAATACCTCTCTCCCTGCTCATTTACTTAGGGGGTGATCGTCTAAGTACATATATGTGCATATCTTAGGACACTTATATTATACCCAGGGTCGATAGAGGTACAGGATGGTGACGCTCTCTCTCTCTCTCTCTCTCTCTCTCTCTCCCTCTCCCTCTCCCCTCTCTCTTATACTCTAGGGCTGACCTAGATGTGACTGGGGTGCAGGAGGGTGTCCTCTCTCTCTCTCTCTCCCCCCCCCTCTTACACCCAGGGCTGACCTAGATGTGACTGGGGTGCAGGAGGGTGTCTGGCTGGCAGGGCAGGTGCCCAAGCTCACAGAGCAGGCAGCGCCCACGGACACAGAGGTATGAATATCACTGTGTACATATTCCCATCTTCCCTATGTCCAACCCCCCCCCCCCCCCCCTTAGTGTCAGTATACCAATGAATCTCCACATATACCACCCCCAGGACCGGTATACCAAGGACAGACTCTCTTACGCTATATCACATTAGTATATCAATGTCTATCAGTATACACCAACCCCCAGGACCGGTATGCCCAGGACAGACTCCCTTACCCTATATATCATATCAATATACCAATATCATAATATAGTATATCAATGTCTATCAGTATATACCAACCCCAGGACCGCTATGCCAAGGACAGACTCCCTTACCCCCCTCCCCAGTATCAATATCAATATACCGATATCATATTAGTGTATCAATGTCTATCAGTATCCATACCACCCCCAGGACCGGTATGCCCAGGACAGGGCCGCCGTGCTGTCTGCCACATCCAAGGGGGGCAAGGCACTCGTGGAGAGAGAGCTCTTCCTGCGTAACAGGGGGACAGGCAGCAGGGTGGTGCAGGTATGTGATATACACGTGTCACTCCCTCTAGGACTACATATATATCTATTTGGGTGATACAGGTGGCATGCCCGTGTCTCTCTCTCTGTCTTGCTTCTTATATATATACCCTTCCATGCCTCACTCCAGAACCGGCCGAAGCCTGTGTACAACGGCCACATCCCCCTCCTCCCCGATGATGTCAGTGACCTCTCCAGTGACAGTGAGGAGGAACCCACCCCAGGGTCACTCAGGACCCAGACTAGGTGGCATATGTGTGCACTGATCTCTACTAATATTCACTGATGTGCCGTGTGTATGTATACTCTCTTTGTGTTGCACCCCCCTGTCTGACCCCTCAGGTACAGAATGTCAGAGAGAAAGAGACAGAGGAACGTGGCCTTCATGAGGGGGGTCAGTCGGAAGAGACGAACGGTCACTCAGGTACGTATACTGTCTTCCTCTATCTCTCTATCTGTATCCATCCCCCTCACCCCCTCCCTTATTCTTAGGAAACCGCCACAATTGTCGAGCCCAAGTTTGCCTCCACCCTCCCCCGCTCTCCTGCCTTCTCCATAGGCCTGAGACGCACCCTAGACACCAGTCCCCATGGGAGTAGGGCAGGGTCTAGGCCTGGGTCTAGGTCTAGGTCCAGAGGGGGGGGATCCCCTACCAGGCGCCGCCCCTCCACTGCGGGTGCAAGAGGGAAGAGAGGGGGGAGGGAGAGTGGGTCTGAGATGACAAGGGGAGATACCCCGGATATCCCCAGCAGACCAGAGACAGCCCCTGCCAATGAGGGTAGAGACACTGGTGATGCAGATACAGTGACTGATGCTGACCACGCTCTGTCTAGGGCAGCCCAGCTAGTCGGGTCAGGGTCCCTTACCCCCCCGGAGGATATGGCGGGAGGGGCAGTGTCCATGGGTGGAGGGAGGGAGAGGCAGCGGCCTAGGACGGGCACCCCTGCCTCCAGGGCCAGGCCTGCCTCTGCGGCCGCTGCCCCCACCAAGACACCCCGGCCTGAGTCAGCGGCAGAGAGAAGGGCCAGGCTAAGACCACCCTCCAACAGAGATGCCTCCCGGTTTGGTATTAGCACGTCCTTTGGCAGAGACTCGCCCAAGGGTAAGAAGCCTAAGCAGGGGGCGAAGAGGCCCCAGTCAAGTCTTGCTGTCATGAGTGGGATAGGTGTGAGTGGCAGACTGAGTGGTGGTGGGGGTGGGATGACCCAGAGACCTGCCTCCTCTATGTCGAAGCAGAGAGAGAGAGGGAGAGAGAGGGAGGGGCAGAAGGAAGGGGGTAGAGGGTCGGCATTGGGTACTGACCTCGGTGCATACCTGCAGGGATACCGCCAGAGGTCTGCCTCTGCGTGTAGGGCGTCTAGGGAGGCAGAGGCAGAGAGGAAGGAGAGGCAGAATGTGTTCCCCACCCGCCCCTCCTCTGGGTATGGGATGGCCCGCATCCTAGCAGCTGTACACTCTGCCAGGACTGGGGGGGACAGGCCGAAGAACAGACAGCCCCTGGGGGTGAGGCCTGCTACGGCAGAGGGGGTGAGGGAGGTAGAGAGAGAGAGGGAGAGAGAGACAAAGGCTAGACCTAGCACAGCGAGCCAGAGGGGGAGGCAGAGGAAGACGCTCACATACACCCAGGTAGGGAGTTATATATTTGTATAGTATGTAGCTCTTTCCGTCTTTCAATGATATATCATATGTATAGTTAACGCTAGGACGGCCGGCTGGTTGACAACCGCCCTGGGACAGCTGCACCTATCCTCAGAGGAGGAGAGAGAAAGGGACCCTCCACCTCCACCTCTGTACATAGTGCCAAGGGTAGGAGGGGGGTGGCCCTGGCTAGGGAGAGGGTGGGGAGTGCTGCTGCCAGGAGGCGCCCCCTCTCCACGCCCAGAACCTCTGGCGCTGCTACTACTGCTATGGACACTAAGACTAGTTGTACTAAGGGCAGTAGAGGTGCAGTGAGTGCCAGCAGGGGTGGGTCACTGGCGAGGGGGGAGAATGCCCGGCCTGCCACTGCTGCCTCAACCAAGAGGCCGCCCCTCCCAGGCATCAAGGGTACTAAGGGTAGTAAGGCTGCTAAGGCTGCTAAGGGAGAGGACACTGGGAAGAGACGAGCACCCCCTGCAGATGGGTGGGCAGTGAGGGAGGCACTAGTACAGGAGTTCCTGTCAGACCAGTCCATGCCCCCAGCGGAGGTGGGTCCATGTACATATTTATTTTTCTCTTTTTATATATACTTTGCATATGTATACTGTACTACCCCCAGGTGCGCCACTTCCCAGACTATGTTCCATATGTATATACTGTATACTATATACGTATAATACACCATGTATGATACACTCACTACAGGTGCGCCACTTCACCCAGACCATGTTCCATATATATACTGTATATATATCTATATTACTATATACTATATATTCTCATCCCAGGTCCGCCACTTCACCCAGACCATGTTCCAGATGGCAGGGACTGTCAGACTGGCACCCAGGCCCAAGAGCAAGAAGCCGCAGGTATGGGGAGTGGTAGACGTGTTTACGATGTGTCAGTGTCGTATATATATATATATATATATATCACAAGAGCAAGAAGGTGACGGTGGGGAGTGTGTAGAGTACATGTCTATAATGTTTCGCGAGGCCTATGTATGTCTGGTGTCTCTATGCATGTCCCACCCCTCACCCCCAGGGCATGGCCTCTCAGACAGCCAGGGAGGCCATGGTGTACGACAGGAATGGGGGCATACCCTCTTCCTTCGTGGTCCCCCCTGCCTCTAGGGGTGGTGTTAGGGATGACCCCTCTGCCGACAGAGACAAGGGCAAGACTGAGCTGATGGCATGGGACAAGACACACGTCTCTACACGATACGCAGGTACACGAGTTGTCACACTGTCTCCTCTTCGTATCTTCCCCCTCACCCCCCAGGCACCTTCCGCGTATCCTCTGCCACTGCGTCTAGACTGGATATGGAGGACCTCAGAGGCACCGACGTCGGACCCAAGGACACGAGGAGTGCAGAGGACTACCTTGGGAAGAACGTGGCTGTGCCATCCCTGGGGCCACCCTCGGGCTACAAGGTATAGTGTGTGTATACAACACTATACGTGTAAATATGTATACTGTTGTGGGAGTACACGCTACTAGAACCATCCCTCTCCTCACCCTAGGGCCGGAACACGAGTGTGCGAGGGGTCAATGCCAGTAGACAGGGGGGCAGGGCCACCCCGAGCATCATAGACGCCTCTGTCGTGCCCAGTATCACGAGGAGGCCAGCCATCTACCTGCAGCAGGTGTACCAGTAGGGGGGCCGAAGCGCAGTAGCATGCAACGGTAGTCTACGTGTATAATGACACTCTACCCTGTATGCCCCCCGTCCCCCTTATCCTATGGGGCATGTGACCAGCCACCCCCTGTGTCTGTGTCTCCTGCCCCTCCATGTATGTACGCATGTGTGTGTGTGTATGTATGTATGCACACATATAGTGCTCCCGGTGCATTAGAGTGCACCCTATCATATCCTATTTTCTTGGCGTAGTTTTCTCACGTCTCTATTCAAAGTGTCTTTGTCGTCTACAGCTATTGCTGTGTTGTATCGATGAAGGATTGTTGTAATATACGCTGTATGCTTGTTTGGGTGTTCTCTGTGAGAGTGGTTCCCATATTCAGACACTATGAAACTCACTAATGAGACATAAGCTAAACCAAACCGACCTTGCCAACGACCCTACCCCTTCAGGACCCTGCTGAGAGTGTCATATGCACTCTGGACCAGTGCACTGTCTGTATTGGCATCCAAGGCAGCTTTGGCAGCTCTCAGTGCCTGCTCACGCTCAGTCTTCCCAAGCGACACTTGGGGTGAGAATTTCAGAATGTATGAACTGCCTAAACCAAACTTCTATAATGTGACCCTACCTCTTGATGCCATTGCCGTCATAGCGTAGAGTAGTGCTTCCAGGGTGGGGTGTCTTGTCTCTGGCGCTCTGCTGTTGAAACCTGTGTTGTCCTTGAGTATAGTCAGACAGTGACTCAGCGCAGGGATGCCGCCTCCGTCGTGTACATCCTGTGCGACAGAACCATCTGGGGTTGTCAGCGCAGAGGTTGGATATAGGGTAGTCACACACGGTACGAGTGGATTAATGTGAGTACAATGAATGCGTACCATATTCACACAGACTGGTCACAACCACCGCCACATGGCGGACGTAGTCGCACTCAAGACTCTCACTCAGAGGCCCCGCTGTTCCATCCTCCGTGACACACTGCCTGACAAGCCCTGTCAGGAGGTCAATGCAAAGCGAGTGGCATTGTAACTCCACTAGTGTGGCTCTTAGCAGGTCGGCTTGGAGTGAGCAGATTTGAAGTTGCTTTACTATATGTATATGAGATGCTCCATCCTATATAAGAGTGACATCTCTCGTTGGGACGTTACTTACCTTCCTTGCAATTACGTGCCCACTCACTTAGGGTTATCAGGACCCTCTGGGGGACCCTGTCTATAGCAACGGAACCCCAATCAACGAAAGGGGGGTCGCTTGGTGACTCGGAGAGGTCATGTCTTGGCTCCGGAGACCCCATTGGCAGTAGCATAACAGACACCACTGATGTGGCGAGCGTCTGAAGGGCTGTGTCACTTACTAGGGTTAACCGTCGATATACAGTATATACGAATATACATATAAGGACCAAAGCAGTCCACAGAGACGAGTACATGCGATGTGCTGAAGAACGAACACATAACCGCAGTACCTACACCCCGAACACGCTCCAGGAATCCCCAAAGAGGCCTGAATACACCAAACCATGTCCTGCTAGGGTGCCAGATGAAGTGACGGATGCATTCAATGTCTTCATCGGTGATGATGTTAGGAGCTACTAAGGTGAGAACAGGGTTGAGAGTCGATGAATACACACTCTTCCAAGAGCGTCTTGATATTTGATACTGATATCTGAAGAGCTACTAAGCTTCTTACCCTGCATGAGGTTGGTGACTGTTTCTAGGGTTTCCACCACATATCTCTCTGAAGAGGACCAGCCCAGCCCTCGGAGACACAACGACCCGCATCCAAGCTCTACAAGACGTGGACGGAGGCTTACTGGTATGAGGCCGTATTCCAAACAGTCAGTCGTATACTAGCAGGTCATTTCCCCCATTACCTACTTCCGATGCGTCGTGTAGTAACTCGATGAGGTAGTGTGGCTCAGCTACTGCTCGTATGGTCTTAGCTATCAGACCCTCTATGACTCCCTCTTCCACCATACATGTCAGCAGATGAGGGTCTTGGTCAGTGGTCTGTATAGGCTATACAGACTGTACAGCTGTTAATGTAGGTCTACATACGTGGTACGATTGTGTCATTGGTTATATGCATGGTAAGAATTGTTTCATTCATGGATCTCAAGTCCAGGTGGGGGTATAGTAAGACGCCTGTAAATCGTTCCTTGCTCCTATCCCTGTGCCCTTACCTTTGTGCCCCACCTCCCTAACTATCTGGGCACACATGTTCATGATATCTGAATCCTGTGACACCTGCATCACCTGCAGAGCGTACTTATGGAACCTGAGGTGGTATAGATGCCTTCCAGGGGCATGCCTGCCTCGTTGTTAGAGGGTGCCACATACAAACAGCCACTTAGTAACCAGATGTGTCTAATGAACCAGCAGAGGAGTGAGAAGTGAATGGTTCTTCAATTGGATATATAGTACTTGTGTGATTAGCAGAAGTATGAACACGTGAACCACTCTGACTCACACTGGTATCCCATGTGGTTCATCGCATTGAGTGTCTGCATGAGTAGGTGTCTGTCGGCCGAGGTGGGGTCAGGGTACGGGAGGGCCTGGGTGTTACTGTACAGCAACTTTCCACTCGGAAAATTCCCCTCTGCCTTCCTCTGTCTTTTCATATATCCGCGGTACTAGACTCATACTATGTCTAGGTGAGTGTGAGACTTGAAGTGGCCCAGATGCTAGTCCATTGGCTTTGGGCACGCATATCTACAGTGTATGTTTGCTAATATATCACATACACTCACCGCCAGTGGCTGGTATCCGACGTGGTCAGTCTGGATCTCCCTCTCTCTACACCCCTCATGTGAAGTGGGGTCTCTCCAGGAGGAGGTATCCTCACTCATGGTGGCCAAGATAACTGGAGTTGGAGACACACGTTTACTGGGCAGCAGATTCGTCGCCACTACAGGATCTGACAGTCGACATGATACCCTCTCGGACGACGGGGAAGGAGAGAGATGTCTTCATGTTACCAAGTCATAGTGTGTTGAACATATCCTCCTCCCTCTATAGAACCTGCTGCATCGTACTGTGTGGTATGCCGTTGACTCCACGAATGACCAGAGACTCTGCAACAATGACAGAGGTAATCAACGTGTCTTCCTATTTGGTCAAGACTCTTCACTCAAGTGAGACTAGACCATGCCATCTTCTCCATATCACTTCCATCGTTAAGCATCACCCTCTTCTCATCCAGCCTCTGGTTGATGTTGACCCAAGAGAGGAGGAGCTGGTAGGGACATTGGGCATTATGGCCGAAATCATGACTCAAGGTTATGTATACCGGTTATACAGTATAACCTACACTGTATATAATCTTAGTAGTCTATGTTGAGCACTCAGGTTGCGGTCATAAACATAAGCACATATAGATAGTCAATTCCCATTCTTGTAGCCAGCGTGGACCCTATTTTGACCCCTACATATATGTAGTACCTATATGCCTGATGCCTCACCCAGACAATGACACCCCCAAACACGGCATCTTCCTCAACCTGGCCCCATACGCTAGAGACGCCCTGTCGGCCTACCCCCACTCTGATAGGGTTGTCAGAGAGGCAACACGTCTGCTAATAGGACTTACACCCTTTTACAGTACGTAGCGGAATTCATCAATACAGGCTATTTCGTTTGCGGTTCTGATCATTTGCCACCCTGATTGTGATAGAGTGTCTTACGATGTATTCTATGACTCTGTCGTGTTCTGACCCACAGGCAATTACACCCACCTCGTCATTGAGTCAGGGATCTATGGGGCTCTCATTAACACCTACCTCATGGGCGCGTGTGATTCTCTGCCTCTGACTGTGTTGGTTCTAAGGGCGTTGGCGCTGGGCATGCGTGGGGGAGGTATATGAATGCATGTACACATGCATGTAATGACATGGCCAGTGTTGTGTACCTTACATCTTCTCTGTGTCTCATAGAACCAAGGCCGGTTGCCATTGTGCTTGGTGCTACCATAATTTATGTAGTCTCCCTCATCTACTATCCCCAGAAGACATTGACCCCGACCACCACTTTACCCGTACAGTCATGGACCGTCTGCTACCTGAGGCGATATACACACACAACGGAGACGCTGAGGTAATGGGGCGCCAGTTGATGTGACGTACACATGTATAGACGATACCTTATACTCATATACTGACACACATATTCACTAATACCCTCACACACAGGTAGTAAAGGAAGCGCGGGCTGTTTTCAGACAACTTCCATACACAGGTACTGTCAGAGTGACATATCACAAGTAGTTTCCCACCCATCTCACAATGAGGGACACCAACACAGTCCAGCAAGGTAGAGGTTGCTATCGGCTCCATAGCACTGTTTCCGGAGTCTGCTGCTGTTGTCGGATGGGCGCTGGAAGAGCTAGCGAAGGGATACGGGTTTGGTATGGACATAACAACGTATCCCATACAGTGCTCCTTCACTGCAAATACTCACACGCACCCAAGGAAACACCATACCCTACCACACCATGAGCTTACTCCAGATGGAGTTGACTTCGGAGAGGCCCTGGGTGCAGACATCATTGGCAGGGTATTGGTATCATGGAGGGACAGAGACTGCAGGATAATCGGTCTGGCTCTCGACTATCTGTACCTGCTGGCCCGTGAAGGTACTCTAGGGGTGTCATTATGTTGCTCGATCTATCTTTACTCAGTCGACATCTATTACTGTCATAAGTGACCATACTGATTCAGATAAGCCACACATCAGCTCCTGGTTGGATGAAGACCTGGCAGAAATCCTGGTTTCATATGTACACACCCCTGTTTCAGACACGTTGTTGAGTGAGAAGGCACTCCGTGTGATTGCAAAACTGTCAGAAAGTACGTACATGGATACACACTCTATTCGAATTCATTCTGTAAGTGTATCTGGCTGAGATGAAGAACAGTGCGTGAAGTGAGCATACAGACGATACTAAGCAACCACGTAAGAAAATTCTGCTTTGAGAGTCAGAGTTAGCAAGCTGTCGCCCTTGTCACCTCTCTTTTGCCATTCTCACCCAGGTAAGGCAGGGGTTTCTGTTCTATGCAGCCTAAACATGTCAACGGAGCTGCTGAGTACCATTGGTCCCTCAGAGCCAGTGGCCCCTCCGGCTAAGAGAGACACTGGGTATGGAGTAAGAGCAGACAGAGTCTCTCTGGCCGGAAGAGTGACAGATACGGTGAAGTCAATAGCTCTGAGGCTGCGCACACAGAGGTATGGCAGCGAGAAGATATAAACATTGGTTAAATGTCTCCATACATCGAGTCTAAAGAGTATTCCAACTCCAAGGCAAGCGCAGAGGCATGTCTGCTCAGGAGCGGAAGGCTCACAAGATAGTGGTAATGCTGAGCACAAGGACTAAGTGATCATTGTGTTAACAGTATCGTTAAATGTACGGGAGGTGCACGACACTCAACGGGAGGTCGGTTCTGTATGAATATAGAGAATATGTTCTCTGCATCGCCTATGACGACTTATCCCCGAAGAGTTCTCACTGATTACTGCTCAACAAACCCTCCACACTTGGACTCTCTCCGTCAATCGCAGTCGGTTACGTTTGGTACCTAAACCGATTAGAGCAGCACGAGGACACAGATATATAGATATGCAAGTGCTATCATGTATGGGTGCGTACTTAAGGACACACTGAATATCCATCATGAGTGGATCTACTTGGATTGGAGCCGTCATTGTGTGATATGTCTACAGTGGCATTGCAGAGCTATATACTCTCAGTTGAATCCTGCAGACTTCAGACTTAATTCAAAACAGGGTCCCTTCACTTTCTTTACCTCACCCCGACAAAACCTTACCGCAATAGTGGTGGTGCAGTCTGAAGCTGTCTACGCCCAACGATGCCCACGGACAGTGACACACCCCCTGCTCTGACGGTCAGGGCCAGGTGGCTGTTTGGATCACAGTATACCAACTGTAGAGTGAGCAAGGCTGTACCATGCACTGGGGACGTGTTCCTGATACAAGTAGACGGGGTGAAGGTAAGAGAATGTGTGTGATATACCAGTAGCTCTGTCGAACAAACTACACCTAATCTAGCGAACCGTCAGAACAAGATGCACTTTCCGTGAAATCTTCCTCGTTCACGGTTGTGACCTCCGCCACCCAACACTGCTGTGCGAGTACCCTAGCTATGCATGCAGGCTAGCGTGTGTGGTGGGTGGGGTATGCTGTTTCATTGACACCGAGACACAGCGCATCCATCTTGTGGACATATCCACCTCAGAGACAGAGGAACACACAATTGGACCCTTCACTCGGTGTATGTACAGAGAGGGTGTGTTCCAGAGCCTGCCCTCTGGTCTCCACCTGGGCCTTCTGCACCGCATTAGAGATACATACCCCCTGCGGCTGGTGACAGTGGTGTTAGATGGACAGGCAGTCCTTTTAGACACTGGAAACAGGAGGCTGTGTCTGTACGATATGGAGTCACACACATGGACACAAGACACCAGGGAGTGTCCGTTCTTGCCCAAGAGTGAGACCTGGACGGGTAACCACGGTAGCGTGCATTTCCATGTTACTATAGTTGGCACACGTCAACTATTTATGTATCTCAACCCCGTGGGTCACACCAATTCTTACCAACTGGTTGTCTCTCCTTCTATTCTCCCTTTCTTCCACCAGTGGTAGCTGTGGTACATGAGGTGCTACATGTATTCGGATGTGAGGATAGATGCCAATGGGTGTACTCCACAAGGGAAGGCTGGAGGAGGGAGGGAAGAGTGCCAGTATATGTGTGCGATGTAACTCAATGTCAGGTAGGACAACAATCTTAAACAATCTTTTTGGAGTACGTGCAGTACGTAACGTACCTCACCCATTTTCAGCAACCACTCAATGAGTAGCTCTCACAGATGCGTACATAACGTACTACATTATTTCTGTACATCGACAACAATTCTAAACTGAGTGTCGTATGACAGGTAGAGTGGTAAGAGGTATAGACACATGATTGATGATCTAACCTTGAGGTGTTTGGGCGATTGATTGCCCTTTTTGGCAGGGATGGATCATGTCTCTATGACACCATAAGTGGCGAGTGGTCACAAGTGAGTCAAAGAGCCATGGTGTTTGACAGAGATCGTTACTGGTACGAGTTAAGAGATGCCAGGTCAACGGGGGTCAAGGCAATGACAGTGCCTGTAGGTGACAGTGCGGCACTTGTGCTAGATCACCATAGGGCAGGGGTCAGATCCAGGTGCCTATCACTCCTAATCACTCTCGATGAGTCCCTGCTCTACCCCCACTGGGGTATGGGGTGGGCTCAGATGGACAAGTGGAGGTGTAGAGAGGACTATGATGAGGCGTCTGAGCAGGACAAGGAGGCTGTGGAGCTAGGAGAGGCGGAGACAGGGTACCCTGAGAACAGCGAGGAGAGAGAGCAGAGGAAGGAGAGGACCACTGGGTTTTGGGACTGAGAGATATGTCACACATCACAAATAGTAGTAGTACTTGTCACCCACTACACCCTTTTCGCAAAGAGAGAGATTGATAAGTAGAAACGCCAATGGCCTCCCTCTTCCTCTTGAACCAGGGCCATGCCTGCTCCCAGAGCCTTAGGGACATGGCTGCTATGCGTCCTGTGCCTCTGCGTGTGTGTGCGTGCAGGTGTGTTTGAGGTTGAGGACGAGGAGGACCTGTGGTTTGTGGCAGACCCTCTGACAAGGTGGGTGTCATGTCAGTCTCACATGGTCCATCGATACTATGAGTGATGCTACCCTGTACAATGCTGTATTGCATTATATATATGTGTGTATAGGGTGGATAGTGTCTTTGCCGTACGTTGTCCAGTGCATATAGACGGCAACGATCACTGACTTCACATGAATCTACCCAGGATGCGTCTCTCTCTCTCTCTCTCTCTCTTGGTTCAGCCTAATTGATAGCTGTGAGGCACCAAGCATTTTGGTAAATGGGCGCCATTCTTCCTCCCTCTACTGAGTATCTGTCTATTATTGGTCTCTACCATGTGCATATCGGTGCAGTGTCAACCCCCCCCCCCCCCCCCCCCCCCCCCCCCCCCCCCCCCCCCCCCCCCCC
>BDIP01000249.1:0-17431 GCA_003568945.1 Kipferlia bialata
AGAGGTGGAGGGGGGGGGGGGGGGGGGGGGGGGGGGGGGGGGGGGAGAGAGAGAAAGAGAAAGAGAGAATGAACACTATACCATACACCACTCCTACAGCGCTACCATACATATACTCACATAGGATTGCCACGACGACTGGGATAGGCTCGAGGTGGGACTTGAAGTGGAGGCCGATGTAGCCAGATGCGGCAATCAGGATCACGAGGAAGAGGATGTAGAACCACTGGTGCTGGGGGTAAGGAGAGAGAGAGAGAGAGAGAGAGAGTATTGATGTAGAACCACTGGTGCTGGGGGTGAGGGGGCGGAGAGGGAGATAAATGATGAAAGGTAGAACCACTTTACTAGTACTGGGGAGCAAGAGAGAGAGAGATCATTGGTACACCCACCTCGCCAGGGTTAGTCCACTTGAATATCTTGCCCTGGAAGAGCAGGACCAGGGACTCAACGGCTACGACAAGGGTCCAGCCTGGCAGTCAGAGGGGTATTCTATATCGACTGATTGTGTTGCATGAAAGAAGTTGTCGTCTCTGTACATGTAAGTGTGTGAATGGGAGTGAATCTATGTACATCTGCAGACTAGAACTGGAGTATACTGGATACCTAGGTAGACAGCAGTGGGTCCCTGAATCAGCCAGTGGGTACGGCCAACCTGGAAATTAGGGCAGAGAACAAGAGACAAGAGGGAGGAATACAGTGACGAATAAGACATTACAAGGAGAGACACAGAATGGTTTCCTGGGAGGGGGGAAGAGAGGGTTGTGTATGTAAACACCCCTTACTCGGTCCACTCCTCACTTCCCTATAGAATAGTGCAGACCGATACAGATGTAGACCTTACCTGCATGTACATGTAGAACACACATGCACACAGGAGCAGGCAGAGAGGGCAGTAGATCCAGTACCAGAACTTCTCCATGACAAGGTTAGCGGCAACGCTGAGGATGCAGGATACCTAGGAGGGTAAGGGGTGAGAGAGTGAGAGAGAGGGAATAACTGATATAGGAAGTCAACAACTGACGTATATGTACTCATTGGTGATGAGAGAAGCAGTGACAGATACAAGACAAGACCACAAGAGTATGAGTAGTCAAACGACGGGATACGTGGATGTGAAGATGGGAGTCAAATTCAATCATATCCTGCTCCCTCGTATCTGGCACAATTACACCCATCACCCAAATACAGAATATATATATACCGTACAAGCCATATATAATATGTATTGATGTATCCTAACAGCACACGTACCCAGAAGCAGTCGTAGAGCCTCTGCTTGTCCTTGGGGGGGTTCATGAACATCATAACTACCATGGCACCCAGGCCAAGGAAGATGATGGTGTACAGGATGGGGTAGTGGTAGGGGCTCATCAGGGTGCTGGGGGGGAGGGGAGTGTGTGGTGCAGAGAGAGTTGCATTATGCACTGGGTAAATGAATGATAGCAACGTACTAGCCTCCCATGGTGAATCCGTGAGTGACGAAGAACACAACAACCATGGCCAGCCACAGCACAGCAGACACGATGTTCAGCACCATGGGCGACATGCCGCCAGACTTAGATCCCTTAGCCATATCTGTCCTAAAGAGAGGCAGTGATCACCGAATTGCTCTTTCTTCTGGCCTCAAATTGACACATTACAAAAGGGTTCAAAAACTCACCCACTGATTCCTTCTCTATATAAGGCTAAGAGATCTAGGCTTAGATAAGTGTTGAAAAGCTAACGCAAGTGTGGGGGAAGTACCTATGCGTATATACGTACGCAACCAGGGGGGAGGGGACATCCTGAGTGTGGAGTGTGTATCCACTGCCTCTATCACATCCAGTCCTGACTCCCCCTCTCTCTCCCTGCACTCCACAGTGGCACATCTCATAGATATGGTACAGAGACAGCTAGCCGAGAGTGTGAGGGTGGATGTGGATGACGAGACTGACAGTGAGGATGTGGCTGAGGGGAGAGAGAGAGAGATGGACGTCACAACGGTTCCTCTCACCGTCACCCTTCTGGACAGCACCCACTCCCCCCTCTCCCCACACACCGCTATTGGAATGCTAGGTATGTATATACTGCTCCATATACTCATACTCATATTCTTAGTGTTTCTGATGCCAGGTGTGACAGCTGATGCCATGGGTTGTGTGCATCTCACAGCTGTGGTGGAACAGCCTTCTGAGGGAGAGACCGGGGAGGGAGGCAGAGAGAGACAGAGAAAGAGACCACCCCTGGCGGATGTGAGGCGTGTGTCCAACTCCGTAGAGCACACCACTCTGGCTCATGCTCCCAACCTCCATCTGGACCCAGGCACAACAGTCACAAGGGTGAGAGTGCACTCTTAGTGTGGATGATATAAGCCCAGTGATATGTGTATTCCCACATATTCATATAACCACCTGCCGTTTGCCCTATTCTCTCTCTCTCTCTCTCTCTCTCACCCCCCCCCCTCCCAATTACATCTCTTTTACTACCAGCGACACTTCTACTCTTTCCATAATTTGTGTTACTAAATTCAACATATCTACGCATATGGCCCTCCTCACCCCAGGGCCCTGTTGTCAACATGCTGACTGTGTCTATGGATGCAGTGGTTGCGGTGGAGGGGGGGAGGGTACGGCAGGTGGTGCCCATACACGACGTACCCTCTAGTACACCCTCTAGTCAGAGTATGGTGTCAGTAGAGGGTGGGAGGTACACCCTGCTGAGTGTGAGCAGAGAGAGTAAGAGGATGACTAGCCAGGTCACATCCCTGCCGCTTAAGGCCACTGCATACAGTCTGAGAGTGATTGAAGGGTGTGCGAGGTGGGTTGAGTGCCCCCTAGACATGAGTGATGGTGCCACATCGGCACTGTCCCAGTCACCCAGAAATAGGGGTGCAGTAGATGAAGAAGAAGAGGGGAGAGAGAAGGGGGGGAGGGGTGTGGTCATGGGAAGGGACTCGGAGACAGGAGGGCTATTGGTTGCTACCCATGTCTCAGGGACTGTCACCCATGTCCTGTCCCTACACACCACACACAGTCCCCCTCAGCTAAGGGTGAAGTGTGCAGTTACCAACCCCCTACCACCTGTTGGTGGGAGGGAGGGGAAGCCCTATGCAGAGGAGCTCTCTCTGTCTGTGGCAGGGGCAGAGGCAGTGATGTCGCTGAGGAGCCCCAAAAAGAGAGTGGCTGTGCCTTCAGTATCCACTCTCTTAACCACAGGGAGTCAGAGGGTGCACGGGGTGGAAGGTAGGACACAGTCACATATAGCATTTTTTCCCTCTAGAACTAACCCAGGGTATAGCGTCACCCCCTTCCCCGGTGGCTCTCTCTTCCTATTGGGAGGGACACTGCATGCAGCTGTGCACAACAGCACGTGCATGGTCGTTGCTAGGTATATTATGTGGGAATGAAGAGAATACATGTATATATATTGATATATAATAGTAGATTTTGAACTTTTAGACGTCATTTCTCATTTGTCTCACTCAGGGATGTGGCCAGGTTTTCTGTGCATGGCGACACAGTCCTGTGGGTAGATACCATGGGCACACTGTCCTCTGCATGCACCGCACAGCTGAGGAGGGTCAGACACCTGGTGGCATGGGACCCCACCACTGATACCCTGCCCCCTCATACCTCTCCTAACTGGGCCAAGGGTTTCCCCGTGTCCCCCCTGTCTCAGTCTGATGGGGTGCCTCTCTCCTGTCACCTAGTACAGTGCCATGTATCTAGTACCTCTCTACTCCATGTGGCTCTGTCAGACTCTGTTTCTGGCACAGTCTCCATACAAGGACTCTATGTACTAGACTGTGTCACTGGCAAGTGCGAGGAGCGAGTGACATTTGTCCCCCAGTCACCCTCTGTTGATACCTATGCCGTTCCCGCTCCATTCACAACTGGTGTATTCGTGGGTGGGATGGTGTATGGATGTGTCAGGGGCAGTCTCTTCTGCATAGATATCAGTAGAGCCTCAGTCGCAGACACCAGTGTATCGTGCATAGACACCCCTAGAGTGGCAAGGGGAGAGAAGTGTCTCATACTCAGCACACCCACTGGGCAGAAGCAGTACCCCCTTCCAGAGTGTGATAGGGTTGGTGTGCTGCCTCTGGTTAGTACAGGTACTTATAATCCCCATATACATACTCTCACGTACATATATCTGATTGTGCCTCATACCAGATGTTGGCTCTATGGTTGGTGAGTGTTCCTCAGGCGCATGTCTAGATGGAGTCGCAGAGACAGAGACAGGGTACTACAAAGTACAGGAGTGTATGTGGCACCCAATGGGAGTAGTGACAGACACTCCCTCAGTGGCAGTGACAGAGCAGAGAGGCAGAGAGAGAGCAGAGAGGACACCTCAGTGTGTTACTGTGGAGTCTAGGGAGCACCTGGAGTCTGTGCTCAGGGCTGGTGGGGCAGAGAGGATTGTGGTCAAGGGTCTGAGGCTGGATGATGCCCTAGCAGGGAGGTAGGGATCATATTTCACTCTGTTTGCTCGTCTATGTATTCAGACCTCATATATTCTTCTATCTCTTCTCTCTTCTTCTGTCTCTTCTCCCTCACCCCTAGCACATGTCACCAGTGGTCCTTTGAGAGGTGCCACTTCTCCTCTCTCGCCAGAGCCAGGTTCTCTGAGTGCTCTTTCCAGGACTGTTCCTTTGAGGTACAGATTGTATTACTAGTGACCTCTATGATATCATATTGCTATATATCAAGGTACTTATGATATATTACAGGACTGACCCCAGACATCTGACCTGTCTGCGTGTAGTCTCTGCAAGACCACCCTCAAGGGATGCACCCTAGAGCATGCGTTGCTAACCCATGCATCCCTGGTTGATGCCCAGTTGGAAGGTACGGCAGAACCAACCCTATAACTCATGTACTAGTGACTCATGCCTTGTAGCGTGCGTCTCTTCCATAATTCTCACTATAGGGTGCAGCCTTAGCAGAGCCAATATGTCCCATGTGACCATGGTCAACGTCTCCCTTAAGGAAACACCACTGATGGGAACAAATCTAGACCACTCCACTCTCTCAGGGTTGAATATGAAGGTTAGCTTTCGTACTTATATACCCATAATGATTTGTATGTTTTCCGTTCGTTCTGCTTACACCAGGGCTGGGACCTCTCAGGTGCTTCCCTCATAGAGGCTGTGCTAAGGGGCTCCACTCTCGCTGAATGCAACCTGTCCGGGGCCTGTCTCAAGGGGTGTGACCTCACAGGGTGCCTGGGTCTATCAGAACAACAGATCAGGGCAGTACAGCCAGACTTGCAAGGTATGGGGTTAAGGTACAGACTATACTGTGGTAAGGTGTATATTCTTAACCTCAGGTATCAAGCTGACAGGCCTTGACGTTGCAGAATGGGACCTATCCGGCCTCAACCTCAACGGAAGTGACCTGTCAAGGACAGATATCAGTGGCTGCAATCTCACAGGTACATAAGCACATCTCTTACGAATTATGCGTCCTCAACTATATCCCATACAATATCCTACAGTAAATATTTGTAGCATTTACCTGTTCAACTGTTCTCTACTATCTCACACCACCAGGGACGACACTGGTCGGAGCCAATCTCTCCAACACCCGGTTCAGGTACTGTGAGAGCACGCAACGTCCTCTGCTACCAGAGGTCATTCGGCTAGGATCCGGCATGTACAGCAGCTGTACAAACGGTGATACCAATATGGGGGCAAACCCTGATCCGCTGTGTCTCTTAACACCCGGCAAGGTGGATGTTCTGGTGGACGAGGTTATGGGGTGGGATGTAAGTCAGTTCCACCCCCAGGCCGGTTACACCCAGTACCTGCTAGATGTCATGGAGGGCATAGCAGGTATAGTGACTATACTTCTTATCATATATATTCGGTGACTAGGCTCGTGGGACGTGGTCATTGTATGATCCTCTTGTAATTAGTGGTGAATCTAACAACGTTCTCACAAAAGGGCTGAGCTCCATTACCTCCAATGTGGAACCTGTGATGACACGTGCCCAGAACCTGATCACTCTAGCCAGGTACAGTACTGTGTCAGCACTCAGTTTCTTATGTACATCTTGCGTAACAACACCATATTACTTAGCCTTGTATTTAGACTAATTTCCAGTCGGCACCAATCCTTATCTCGCCCCCTTCTGTCCCTGTTGGTGAAGTTCATAACATATGGGGAGGGTTCCACTCATCATATGGATAAGTGTGACTCACTCTTACGGGTGTTGTCTGTATCCCTCAAGGTAGTGTCGCTCATTGCTTTACTATTTCAAACATCGGTCTCTCCCATTAATCTGACGCCAGCCTCTAGTGGCAAGCGAGCGCCGCTTCAGAGATTCCATCACAGATAGTGCATCTGGAGCCCAAGCCCCCCTGCCAAGTGTTGAGACAGCCGCCGATGAGAGAAGTGTCGCAAATGCCATATATGCCGTTTGTGGGGAGGATCGGTGGTATGAGACCACGGGTGTTACGAAATGGGCACAGGCAGAGAATGACTCTCTCCTTGACGCTTCCATGTGGCTCCTGAGGAGGTATAGTGTCTTTTGCAATTGTATCACTTATCAAATCCTAGCAAAATCGCACACTGACGAACAGGAGTGTCCAGGATGCTTCAACCACTCCCCTTTGCCTCCAAAGCATTCGGGACAGTATGATGTACATGTCAGATGAGGTATATGCCCACCATGTGTTACCTGAATATTATCCAATTATCTCTTTCATCTCCATTGGGTCTTCTCTCTAATATGCGAGGACAAATATGTTTGGGTCAATAACTCGGGGGTTCTTGACGTGGCGACTACAGTGCTAGACCAACATGCTGGAATCCCAAGGGTACTAGAGGAGGTCGTCCAACTAGGGGTTAGAGGAGTATTCTTAGGACGCCAGCCCAGTCTGGTTCCTGAGCCTAAGCAGCGTTCTTTTGCAAATGCGTTGTTGAGGGCTGTTCATGCCCAGGGTTCCACTGGTACTCCAGCTATCATGTCCACCCTGTTTGTGATGGACGATTGGGTGGTGGATTCCTACCACGGTATCATTGGCACTATGTTTGTGGAGCGCACTTGTGACATCATCGCAGACGCTCTCAATGCGTATGATCCCGCAGATAACGAGGCTGCCCGGCTGGTGTCTGATCTCGTACTCACTGAGACTCTATTCATCTCCAAGTTCTTCCATTATGGCGGGCTCCCTGCAGAGATTGGACTCAGAGTTGTGAAGACGTGCATGGATGTCAGCTCTCGCTTTCCACTCGAGAACGCCGTGATAGAGGCATTGGTGTTTGTTGGTAACGGCAGGGTTCTAGAAGGACTGGTGCCAGAGCCAGAGACGAAGGTCTCCTCTGCTAAGCTCATGCCTCTTCTCAGGCAGTGTCCTGGTTTCATTTGTGCTGTCTCCCGTCTGTTCCACGGTAGAAATGAGACCATTGGGAAGAAAATGGGGCTAGGGCACACTAGTATGGATAGGATGGGTCTCAGCGTCATTGTGTCGTGTTTCCAGGATCTTGGTAAGTGACTGTCTATAAGACACAGGTCTCCAATTGATATATCTATTATTTGGATCCACCGTACTCTTATCATCCCAACACCAGGTGATGCATTCGAGGATGATGGTCATTTGGCTGTTGCCTGTGAGGCTGGTCTGCTCCAGTCAGTCTTTGGTATGATGGCCACCGCCGTTAGACCCCCAACCTTCAGGGGAGATGTCGATGTGGACAGTGGCACGGCAAGAGGTCTGACGGAGCTGGCAATTCTGGCAATGACGCATACCCAAGGTAGAGAGGACTCAGCAATTATTATATATCTCCACCAGATTCCAGTATTCATTCCAGGCGACTGGAGACTTGCTATGTCAGAGGCACAGAAGAAAGCTATGATGTGGTTCCTTTGTCGTTCTACCTCGAGATATGGGGAGGAAGGAGTGGCACATCAGGCGCTTCTCATTCGCTTGTGTGCAGCGTACCAAGGAGAGGTAAGTATATGCGTGTTCAGAGTTATGTTAGCCAGGGTGTATTTCTCATCCTTCAGGAGGCTCCCGATGATGACTTGCACCGGACCATGGCTGATCAGATAGTTAGGGTATGTGATACTGTTACGGAAGAAGAGGGTATTCACAGATAGCCATACTGTCAGCCATCTCATTATGGCATCGCAATTCATTTTCATACTCATCTTTGAGACAGTGAACTACTACTGAGTCGAGAGTACTAACCATCAGACCTTTACTATCATGGATGACGAAGCCACTCCGGAGGGTGTCAGGACCTCTCTTGTGGAAGGGGGGTCCATAGGGGACGATGAAGGCACCACTTCGCTGTTCTACAAGGCGTGGCAGAGAATGGCTGCCGAGGGTGGGATAGTGACCTTTGATGGAGTGACTTACTACCACTAGAGTTAGAGCCCCAATGGGGTAGTTTAGACAGGCAATAGTTGAGACAGAGTATACATCACACATATGTTGGATTAGGGTCTTCGAATAGATTTCCCAGGTATACCTTGTTCCATCTCGAAATGAGTCATGGTTCAGACTGGTACTACCAGATACTCCAACTTAACTCACGAAGCAGTGATATACCATTCCAAATAGTTTAGACTCTCAGACAGTTTAGAGTCTCAGTTAGACTCAAATGTAGAGACCTCTAGAGATGCAACCCTGTCTCCTTATCTTCCATTTCCTTTACAGGATGTAGAGTTTACAGTGTCGAGTCTACACTGTAGACCATAGCTGATGTATGGCAGTGGATCCTGGGTCATGAACAGTCTCAATTACTGTTTGTGATGGAGTCTCTTATTCTATCCCTGGCTCAATCCCATCCCTCAAGGCCTCAGTATGCCTCTATCTCTATCCAGCACTGTGAGGCTGTCCAATGGGGTCCCCATGCCTGCCTTTGGCTACGGCACATACAAGGTGCACACTGCAGAGCCCATCAAGGCGGCACTGGCAGCAGGGTACCGGAAGATTGACACTGCCTCGTTCTATGAGAACGAGACCCTGATTGGAGAGGTGCTAGCCAGCAGTGGAGTGCCTAGGGAGAGTGTCTTCATCACAACTAAGGCATGTGTATGATCCTCTACATAATCACTGTAGAGAGATGGTGTGGTGGCAAGGAAGCCATATGCTATATGTATCTGGCTCTCGTCTCATTGTAGGTGTGGGTGACTGAGATGGGGTACGAGGGGACACTGGCAGCCTGTGAGGCCAGTCTGAAGAGGTGGGAAGTGCCTGTCAGAGACTCAGCGTATGTATGCTTATAGAATATATAACTATGATCACCACTCAAGTCCTAGGCTAAAGATGGACTACGTAGACCTCTACCTGGTACACTGGCCTGTATCAGAGAGTATGGAGGGTACCTGGAAGGCAATGGAGGAGCTTCTCGCAGCTGGTAAGGTAAGATGATCTCACTAAGATCAGTAGGTCTTGACCTGTACTTGCACCTCTATACGTATAGATTTCTCACACTCAGGTCCGTGCCATCGGTGTGTCCAACTATGAGGAGAGTGACCTAGTGGCACTGGCCAGGACTGCCACTGTCACACCCATGGTCAACCAGATAGAGTTCCATCACAGGTGTATTCATTCCACATGCGCTGAATATGAATCTGTAAACTCATAGAGGTATACTCACAACAGGCTGCAGTCCCCAAGCCTTGTGCAGTACTGCAAGGCCCACAACATACAGGTACCTCAGTCCCCTCGATGGACTGTACCTAGTGTTAGCAATATCAATACCTTCCCCATCTGACCCAGGTTGAGGCCTGGTCCCCCCTGATGAGGGGTAGGGTGCAGGGTGATACAACGGTGGAGGGCATAGCTGTAGCACACGGCAAGACAGCCTGTCAGGTGACGCTGAGGTGAGGCCCCAATATATACCTCAATGGTGTAGAGAGTATAGGATTGCCTCTATGTGTACTCTTAACGTCCTGTGACAACAGGTGGCAGCTACAGAGGGGCCTCTCCACCATTCCCAAGTCTGCCACTCCCTCAAGGATCCAAGGGAATGCAGACCTGTTCGACTTCTGTCTCAGCCAGGAGGAGGTGGGTATACCTACTCGTAATTGATGAGCATATATGTGATAGCAAGTGATCTATCAGGGCATGTATATATACACGTCTCACCCCAGATGCGTGTCATGGACCTCCTGGACACATGTGAGAGGACAGGGCCCCACCCATCCAAGTTCAGGGGGCACAAGCAGGGGGAGACACTGCAGTGGTGAGTGACCACGCATGTCGGTATATATGATATAGTGAGTGCTGACAGAAAGTGAGGGAGAGACCTCTTGGCGCTAGAGTAAGAGGCGGGGAGAGAGTGCGAGAGAACGTGAGAGATACGTAGAGGCCACGTACGAGGACAAGGTAGATGTGCCGGATAACGGGTAACGGAACAGCTGTAACTGTGCCACAAGAGACACCGATATATAAATATGTGACACACTGAATAGAGTGAACAATTGAATTGGCAAATCCAATGGCACGGATGACACAAGCCTTAACCTTTAGATCTACCCCTTCCTTCCAGGGGGTGCATCACCATGTTTGTGTTCTCCCTCCTGGGCATCTGTCTGGGTGTGGCTGTGCTGGTGTACCTGTCATACAATGGAGTGAGCACAGTGGTGGCATCCATTCTGGCAGGTGGTGTGGCATTAATATATGAATGGATATCATGGGCTATTCATATCTGTATCCTTAGTGGGGCCTCTTAATATGTATATATACCTAGTAATGTACATACTTATGTTCGTTGACCCCCCCCCCCCCCCCCCCCCCTCCCCCCAGTCTGTTTGACCTGTATGTCGCTGTGTGTCGGTCTGCTGGCGACACCTCTGAGGGTCACACCGACAGGGAGGACGGAGAGGCCGAGGACTCTGTGAACCCAGGGCCCTTCCTGGTCTTCCTGTACCTGGTGAGCCTGTCTGCCCGGTCTGGCAGGCAGTACCAGGAGGAGAAGTGGATGGTGGACAGGCAGCAGTCCGTGCCGGGGTCCCCCCAGTCAGTGTCCTCTCCCTCCCTGGGCGCTGGCGCCAGCCCTGTCGCTGCCAACGCCAACGCCAGTCTGGCTGGGGTGGGCCAGGGGTCTCTCTCCCCCCTGTCCAGTCCCGTTGCCGGTATGACATCCCCACAGCAGAGCGGTGCCAACGCGTCCTCTGTCAGTGGCGGTCTGTCCCCCTCTCTGTCCCCTGCCGCCCCCCAGTCTCAGGTGCCCTATGGGGGTAGCCCTGGCCTTGTGAACAGGGGGACCAGCAGGTGGGCATGCATGCACACTCATATATATTGGCTCGAGTGTACATACATGTGGGTACTTGTGATCCAGTGTTAGTTCTGGCTGACACTGACTGACTTACCCCAGGTTCGGTCCCTCCTACCTCCGGCACTTCAGACAGCACCTTCCATCCCTGCTGGCCTGTCTCTCTATCCTGGAGGGGAGGTACGACACGCATATATGGGTGTCACTCCATATATGATACAGTGCTTTGATGTTCAGTGTGTATGTGTGTTCTGGTTATCTTCTGTTACTGTTACTGATACTGATACTGATACCCCCAGTGCCCCGGAGACAGGTGCCGAGCCCCAGCAGGATGTGGACCCCGACTCCATCGATGGAGAGTCCCTCACCCTGTCCTCCCTCTCCGCCCTGGGCGTTGTACTATCGTGCCCCCCCACCCTGTCTGGCCCTACAGGTCTGGCTGCCTGTGCCGACCTCATCGATGGCCACCTGAGCATGGCACTGTCTACCAGGGACGGGGACACGCCCTCCCACCCAGCAGCACCTGACCAGGCCGGTGTCGCAGGCCCTGCCTCCCCCTCCCCCTCCCCCTCTCTGTCTGGCGACGCCTCAGGGGTACACCGTATCCAGAGGCTCACCAAGAAGACCCAGCTCCACAACGTGCGTGGCAGTGCCCGCCCCCCTGCCCTCCACCTCGAGGCATGCCGGGACTGTTCCATCTATGTGCTAGGCCCTGTTGGCAGTGTGGTGGTCACGGGGTGTCAGAGGGTGCGGTTGGTGCTGGGGTGTGTGGCGGGTGTGCTGGTGGTGTCGCAGTGCTCGGGGGTCGAGGTGTCTGCCTGCTGCTACCTGGCCAGGGTTGATGCATCCCCCTCCGTCTCTCTCCACGTGGCCTGTGTCACTAGACCCCTTGTGCTCAGTGGGTCATGCTTCGACGTGAGGATAGGGCCCTATGACCACGCCTACCCAGGCCTCAGGGCTGACCTTGACCAGACCGGGCTGGGTATGCTCAATGCAGGGTGTGACGCCTTCTCAGACCCTGTGCTCATAGGCAGACTCGGCCAGACCCAGACCCAGGCCGGCATGGGATCCCCAGGACCCTCGGGCCAGGCCTCTGTCCCACCCGGCGTGTCCTCCCCTGGTGCTGCCTCGCCTCCCCCTGCCTCTCCCAAGACACCTGGGAAGGGGGCATCCCCTCTGTCGCGGCCTGTGGCTGTGATACCCCCTGAGGCCTTCACGCCCTACTCCTTTGCGTTCCCCGACCCCCTCTCCCTCCCCCTCACCAGGGACATGGCCCCGCTCTCCTACAGACAGAGCGTGGCGGACAGGGTCCAGACAGCATCGGAGGCACTGCACACATGCCTCAGCGGGGTGGACCCATCCCTCCAGCCAACGGTACAGGCAGAGATCCGGCATCTGTTTGTGTCCTATCTGTCCAGGGGCAAGAGGAGAGGTACGCGAAACACTTGATCCTTGACATTCATTCGATTTCGTGACATACGGTTGTTATTCTGTGTTTGCATGAAATATGTAGTCAATGGTATTTGCAAATACTGCTTGTCTTCCCCCTTTGTATCCTTCCCACCCTAGATCTGCTGCGGGAGGTGTCAGAGCTGAGCCACGCCGCCTGCATCGGACAGGACAGAGACAGAGACAGAGACAGAGAGGTGCAGCCCAGGGCTGAGGCTGAGGCTGAGACATGAGTGTCTAGGCAGATGCCCCCAGAGGCACACAGGGTGTATGGGCCTGGTTGGCATAGATAGATGTACATCATACTAGAAGAGAGGACAAGTTCAAAGTGAGCCTAGGGAAAGAGAGCGGGGTTCGTTGAATGGGTGTTTCAAGGGACTTTTTTTTTGCCACGACTCAATCAGCCTGAGTCTCTAATAGATACCATGTCTAATTGAAATGCCCACACTGGGCCAATATACTCATATCGCGCCGACACCAAGAATTAACACTACCATTTATAATGACAACACACGATAACAAAGGAGTAGCACTAACAACCAGTCAATCATAACCACAGAAAGTAAGCCTTTCCGACAGAAGGGGGGGTGTATTTGTGCAGCAAACACTAAACATACACATTACATGGGATTGACTCAGTCCTCGTCCTCGTCCTCCGCCTCGATGTCCCCCCCTGCCCCTGCCTCGGGGTCTGTGGTCACCAGCCTCAGGGCATCGGCCTCGTCAACCTGGCGTCAGGGCATGCACCAGCAGCACAAACTATATTACACACACATATATAAGATCATACATAAAAACACACACTCACCACGCTGATGCGGGAGGCCTGGCCGTGCTGCTGCACCAGATACCGGTTGGTGGCGGCCCTCACCATCTCGGGTCTGAACGAGGTGGCGATGATCTGGATGTGGCTCTCCTCACACATCCGGTCCAGCTCGGCAGCCAGGGTCACACGGTACTGCTCGTCCAGGGCAGCGTCGACCTCGTCCAGCAGAAGGAAGGGCGAGGGGGACGTGGCCTGGAGGGCTAGGACGAGTGACAGTGCCACCACTGTGCGCTGACCCCCAGACAGACGGGCCAGGTAGCTGTCCCGGGCCCTCTCCCCCTGGCCCCTCTCCAGACCGGGGAAGCTGACGTCAGGCACAAGCCCGTCTGCCTCGCCTAGGCTCTCTGTCGGCACCCCTGCCCTCACTGGCACCAGGGACCCCGGCACCCCTGCTATGGTCTCAAACACCCTGGAGAACTGGGCCCTGACCCTGTCCACTGCAGATACCAGGGCCTCTGCTCTGCGGGTGTCGAGGTCTCCCATGAGGTCCTGGATGGCCCCCTCGCCCTGGGCCACCTCGGCCCTCTGTCTGTACAGGGCCTTCCTCTGCCCCTCAAAGTGGCCCACGAGGTCCTGGGCCTTCCTGTTGACGTGGGTCAGCTTGGAGATGTTTCTGTTGTACCCTGCGATGCGAGATACCAGGTCCCTGTTGGACAGGTTGGACAGGGTCTCTGCCTCCTTGGCAGACAGGTCAGGGCCCTGCACCCCTAGGGCCTGGAGGGACTCCTCAGCCTGGGGGTGAGGGGGGGGGGGGGTCAGGGTGTGACGGGGGATGAACCCTTGGGTATACAGATATGCACCTGGGTCACGTGGAGGGATGCCTGGTTGAGGGCTGCCTGGATCGATGCTGCTCTGTTCGATGCCCTCTCGGCCGTGTCAGACTGCTCGTCCCTTAGGGTGCGCAGGTGGCGCAGCTCCCTGTCGAGGCGGTCCTTCTCCACCTGGCCATCAGCAGCAGCAGCAGTAGCAGTATCTAAATAGAGTGATCACTAGCAGTATCACAACAGAGTGTTGGTACACTACATATGTATATATCACAAAACTTCCCATCAGACACCCATCTCCCCCTCACCTGCGCTCTGTCGGCCTCGTCGTCTGCCGCTCCCAGGGCCTGTGCGGCCTGGTCTGCTGCACCCTTAAGTGCCGCAGCACGCTCCTTCAGCACAGCGAGGTGGTCCTGCGTCATACCGCTAGGGCCGGCGCTCCCCTGGGACTGGGAGAGACCTGGTCCCCCCTCTGCCTCTGCCTCCACGCGTCTGATCTGGGCCAGACACAGGGCCCTGTCCCCCTCCAGGCCCTCCACCTTGGCCATGCTCTGCTCCTCAGCATCAGTGGCGGCATCCAGGGCAGCCCGGGCCTGGCCCACATCGACCTCACCCTCTCCCAGCAGCACCTGCTCTAGGGCGTCGGCCCTTGTCACAAGGCGGGTGGCCTCGGCAGTGGCACCTGCTATGTCCTCCTGCATATCGGACAGCCGTCCCTCCAGGGCATGCACCTGGGCCTGGCACTCAGAGTATGCACGGCCTGCCCTGTCCCTCGCCTCGCGGCACAGACCCAGCTCGGTGTCCAGCCTCTGGTGGTGCTGGGCAGCGGCGGTGGCCTCCTGGTCGAGCTTCTTCACATTCACAGCACCCTCGCTGACTGCGGCCCCTGCTGCGTCGAGCTTGGCTCTCTCCTCCCCCAGCCTCTCTGCCGCCTTCATCCTCTTGGAGGCCTGGTACCGGTACCCACCAGTCACAGTGCCCTGGGACCGCACCACATCTCCCTCCAGCGTCACTGCGTCACACTGGTGGGCCTCCGTCACCCTGGCCGCCTTGGGGATGTCTCGTGCCAGCAGACACTGTCCAAACAGGTGGCGCACGGCAGGCAGGACGCGTGCCGAGCAGGATAACTTGTCCAACAGGCCGACAGCGTCCTTCTTGTCGAACCCTGTGGGGGGGTCTGAGGGGTGGAGGTCGTCGAGGGGCAGGAAGGAGATGCGGCCCGGGGCCACCCCTCCCAGGATGGCCTGGACCTCGGGGGTGGGTCTGGCCATGGCGGAGTGGATCAGAGACACCAGCTCGGCTGCCACCTCGGCACTCTGGACTATCACGTTGTACAGCTGGTTGCCAGTATAGGCCTCCACGGCTGTGTAGAGTCTGGGGTCACACGACACGTGCTCGGCCACTGCCCCGACCACGCCCTGCACCTTGTGGGTGCTGGCCACGTGCCTCACTAGCCGGATGGCAGAGTGGAGGGGGGGAGGGGCCTGGCCGTACAGGTTGTTCTCTGCCTTGCTGACAGCTGCCGCTCTCTCCTCCTGTCTGGCCTGGGGTTATAACACTAACAATGCACTATACAGACAGACAGGCCAAAATGAAGTATAAGTATAATACTAATATATGTAGTGCAATCACCAACCAGCGGTCAACTCACCTTGTCCTGTGTGAACTTGCCGTATGCTCTCTTCTGGTTGCCCCTGGCCTTGGTCAGATCCTGGTCTGCACCCCGGGTCTCGGCCTGCTTGGCCTTGAATGCCTTGTCGGCATCTGCCTTGGCCGCCTTGGCCTGGGCTGCCTCGGCCTGGGCCTTCTCCAGGTCGGCCTCTATTGCCTGGGCCCTGCCGGACAGGGTGTCGGACACGAGGGCAGAACGGTCAGCGGCAGACTGCCTAAGGGCCTGGGCCCTGGCGCCTAGGCCCCCCTCGGCCCCCCCCTCGGCCGAGTCTGAGTAGGACAGGGCGGTCAGGGTGGCGGTGCACTTGGCCGTGGCCGTCTGCCTCTTGGACAGGATGTCTCTCTGCCTCTTCAGCTGGGCCTCCACCTTGGCCAGCTTCTTCCTGGCGGCAGCACCCACGGTCTGCCTCTCCCTCTCCCGCTGGCCCCTCTGCACAAGGGCGTCGGCCTGCTCAGAGGCGTCTGCCTCAGCCCTCTCGACCTGGGCGGCCTGCCTGTCGGCCTCATCTCTCCTGTGGCGCAGGTCGGCCTGGAGGGTCTCGGTCAGCACCCTGGCATAAGTATATAATAACTAGTGTCGTGACTGCAGTACACACACTATGCACACACCGTACCTGCATGAGGCCAGTCTCTCCTGTACCGCTGTCATCTCGTCCTGTCCTGAGGCCAGCCGGGTCTCGGTCTCCGTCAGTACCGCCAGGCCCTCCTTGGCAGTCACCTCGGCACCCTCCAGCGACTCTCTCTGGGCATCCAGCTCGGCCTTGGCTGCCTGGTGCCGCCTGGGATTAGGGGGGGGGGGGGGCTTGATACATATATATATGTGTGTGTGTGTGTGTGTGTGTGACCCACCTGGTGAATAGCACGTGCTCAGTGCTGTACTTCTTGGCCTCCAGGGTCAGCAGCCGCTTGAGCTCGGACTGCTCGCTGCCCAGCTGCTCCAGCCTCTCTGCCACCTCCTCGATGTGGGCCTCGGCACTCTCTCTCTTCTTCTCGGCCGCAGCCAGCATCTTCTGGGACACCTCCCTCTTGGAGTCGTAGGACTGGGCCCCAGACACCGAGGCCACCAGGTCCAGGATCTCCTTGGGTCTGAGCTGCGACAGCTGCATGACCAGGCCCTGCCTGACTACAAAGGAGGCGACGCCGGTGGTGGGGAGGCCCATGGACTCTAGCAGGGTGTGCACCTCGGCTGGGGTCACCTGGGATGAGAGGCAGAGGCAGAGGCAGAGTCAGAGAGGGACACAGTCAATCCGTATAGTATAGTATAGTATAGTATAGTATAGTATAGTATATTAGTATATATAGGATACACCCACCTTCTTGCTGTTGACAAAGGAGTCGTCCCTCCTGAGTGACATGATGCGGGTCAGGTCGATGGTGTCGCCGTCCTGGCCTGGGACGTCCCCGTCCTTGTTGTCGAACACCACAGTGACACTGGCCTGCACCAGACTAGCACCAGACTGGCGGTAAAGGGGGGGGGGGGGGGGGGGGGCAGCACAGAATTAGAATGA
>BDIP01000250.1:0-11481 GCA_003568945.1 Kipferlia bialata
CGGAGGGAGGGGGGGGGGGGGGGGGGGGGGGGGGGGGGGGGGGGGGGGGGCGCATAACCACTACATAATGGCAAACCATAATATACCACAGTGTAGAGAAGGAACCTCATAATCTACTGTCCAGAAGTAATCCCCGATACCCTCTCAGTCCCTACCTGGAGTCTGGTCTCAGGGCAGCCATGGCAGTGCCATCTGCTGAAGCCACCACTCTGGGGTGAGACACTCACATGTTGCTGCAAGACACACACAGACAGACGCTGTCATACACAAATATATATACATACATACAATTACTATTATACACACATACCTTGAGCAACGGAGGAAGGGCAATGCGTAGTCCTGACTCCGCTTGGGTAGCCCCCCCGCTGAGCTGAAGCTAACCACATCTCCTGTGTCTTCGACAGCCAGGATGGAGTCTCCAGTGGATACGATGCTATGGAACCGTAGACTGGAGGCTCCTATTGTCCGTATCCGACCAGACAGGCCGGTGCCGCACATTTGGGACGGCCTCGACGCCATATGTGGCATCAATGTGTCCCAAGTATGCTATAAGTCACCTATTGTAACCTCAGAGGGACTGCTTTCCACCCCCTGTTGGCTATAAGGGAATGATGAAGCCCCACTGAATTCATGAGTCAACCACAAGGGTGCAGACGAATCAAAAACGAAAAAACGAGAACAGGGTTTATCTATTGCTTTCAGAGTCATTTCGAGTCATTCAGCGCTAAGCCGGGATATGCCAGCCTCCACCTGCATGAGTCTCTCTAATAGGCTGGCTTCCTCTGCGTCCATGGCCTGTTTCTCTCTCTCCTTCTTCCAGACGAGGTAGTCCCCCCTGCGGAGTGTGCCCCTCTCCAGCATGGCCTGGACCTCAGCCTGGGAGAGGGAGAGGAGAGAGGCCGGTGCCTGTGCCTGCTGGGCATCAGACACAGTGTCATGGCCATCACATGCCTGGAGCACATGGGAGGGGGTGACATCGGGACTGGCCAGCAGGGCAGAGTATGCTGCATCAACAGCAGCCCTCGATGCACTGTGGCATATAGCAGACAGGGCGGAGTGGGAGTAGGAGGGGAGGGAGGAGAGCAGATCGAAGGTGGACGCAGAGAGGGGGTCACTGGGGGGTGGGAGAGATGAGAGTGGGGTGTCTGGGGTGCGGGACAGGTCAGACTGGTCCAGTCTCAGCACAGCCCGTACAAGGTCAGACACGCTGGGGGTGGAGGGGGTGCTGTTCACCTCCATGCCCTCCCCTGCCCTCTCTCTCTCTGCCTTCAGCAACGCAGACCAGCTGGTGAGGGGGAGAGAGTGTCCCTCCCCCCTGACCAGGCCCAGCAGCCTCTCCCTCTCTACCTCTCCCTCTGCCTGTCTAGTCTGCTCTGCTGCAAGGTGGGCAGCTAGGCCTGGTAGTGGGGCCAGGGCAGCCGTTCTCTCTGTGTCCCCTGTGGGGAGAGAGAGAGAGAGAGCCAGGTTGACAGCTGTGGCACTGGGCTGTACAGAGGGGGGCATGGTACGCACAGCCTGGGGGTGAGTGGGATGGGGTGGTGTATGTGACATGATACACACTCCACTATGCAAGGCCTGTGCATTATATGCATGTATGTACCTGGACAGGCTGTGGTGCATGGGTGTCCCCACCCACGTCACTGGAGGGGAAGGGGTTGTAGGACCGTACGTTGTCAGCTATGGGCTCTAGGGGCATACTGAGGCAGTCCTGAGAGGGTAAGAGGTCACATAGAGGAGTGTACATAACTGTATCTCTATATATGCATACCTTGAGCTTCCTGATGTCCTGGGGACTGGGTCTGTAGTTGATGAGACCCTTCCTCTCTAGGAACCTGTATATCCTGGGGTGAGGCAAGAGAGTGAGACACATACAACTCTATTTTGAGTCTGGGTATACTATACACACAGATCCTCATCTCATCATGGAGCATGCCAGTGAGAAACATCCAACACTACACTACTCTCACTCATACTACTCTACTCTCTATACACCCACCTCATCATGGAGCATGCCTCCCCGGAGAGAGTGCGCCTCACGGCTGTGAAGGTGAGGTTGGTGGAGGGGTCAGTCCGGTAGGCAGACACAATGGCATTGCGCCACTCCATGTATCTGAAGGTCAGAACTCGCTATAGAGGGCGTGTATCTTATAGAGAATGTGTATGAGTCGGAATCCCTACACATGTCATACCTCTCTGGAGTGTAGCTAGGGAACGTGCCATCAAAGAACATGGGGAGGGCCTGAGGTGAGGGAGGATAGTTGGCAGATGGTATATGGTATTTGGTACATGAAAAGAGGAGTCTCCGAAAAGTCAATTATTCATTCACTATCACATGTGCCTACCTCCCTCTCCTCCTGCGCTATACCCTTGGGGTCAAAGAAGGCGCCAAACACTGGCACAAACACATTATTATAGAGGGGGTCGGTCTCTGGGGGTCTCTCCCCACTGGCCCCGCCCCCTCCCTCCTCCACCCTCAGCTCTGGGTTGGGTATCCTGGTGCACAGGGCATCGTACTCCTCGGCACGCTCATCAGCAGCCTCCTGGGGGTGAGGGGGATGGAAGAATACTTTGTAAATATGCTACTGTGAATATAGTGTATGTACAGTACTTGCCCCCACCTCGTTTGTTGCTGAGTCGATGTCCATCCTGAGCTGTCTGTGGGCATGGACACTCTGGACAGACCCAGAGGGGGCTAGGTCCACAAGCTCCTGGGGTGGGTACGTCGCCTGTCTGGAGAGGGGTATAGACAAGTGAGAGAAGTCAGTGTGCCCCCACCTTCATGAGTCTGACCCTGTCCAGACCGAGTGTCAGCTGATCCTCCCCCCCTGCCGCCTTGGACGCCCTCTTCCGCTGCCCCTTCTTACCCTTCTTGGATGTCACCTTGGGCGTGGCACCAGGCTTGGTGGGGTCAGCGGGGAGTCTCAGGGAGACAGTCATTAGGGGTAGGGGAGGGGGAGGGGCGGCACCTGGGGTCAACAGAGTATAGGATAGAGATACCAATGATAACAGGGTGGGATACTACGTGGAGGGAGAGAGGGGATGGGCTGTATGCATATCCAATGCAGATTGAGATGACGCTCGAAGGAGTGTGGTACCTAGCTCCTCCTGCCTGACTGGTATGTAGTCTGCAGGGTCCACCCACTCATTTGCGGCATGTGAGTCGTCTATCCACTCTGGGGGCACCTCAATGACCTCATCCCCCGAGGAGTACCTCTCCCCTGCCAGGGAGGAAGGGAGAGATACAGAGTCCAGGCCCCCAAAGTGTGCACAGTCACCCCTGAGAGGGGGGTGGTCAGGCAGGAGGGCGGCGTCATAGGATAGGGACAGTCTCTCCATCCTAGGGGTCAGACACACTGAGACATGGATGTCGGAGGGATGTGAGTATATCCATACCTATAGTCCAGCAAGTCCTGTCTGGGCACACTAGCATACACTGAGGCTGGTGTGCGTCTGATGTGCACTGCTACCCCCTCCTGTGTCTGGTCGGTGTGTGTCTCTGATGCCATGGCATCCTCAGCCAGCATAGGACCTAGGGAGGTGTCACTGTCACGGGGGATCCTAGCAGTGAGTGGGAGGGTACCAGGATACATATGACAATGCATTAATACATACACACCTCACTCCCAGCTGGTCCAGCGGGACATCCACTGACAGAGAGGGGGAGGGGAGGGAGACACGGCGAGGGAGGGCTGCATCACTGGGCGCCACCCTCACCACCACCCCTGCCTCCTGTGCAGTATCCACCACAATGCCGCGCATCTGCTGCACCTGGCTGGAGGGGTCAGAGGGTGGGAAGATAGTAATACAAATTAACAGAAGGAGAAGAGAAGGGAATCAGAAAGTGGAAATCATACATAGTACCAAGAGTCCATACCGTGTCATGAGGGCTCTAGACACTAGGCTGACAGAAGGGTCCATGAAGACCTGGCATGAGACACTATGGAGAGATGATCTCCACCACATACGGAGAATAGAGTGAGGTAGAGACTACTGCTACTAACCCTCTCTGTCACCACATGACCTCTACTGAGCAGCATGGCATACAGAGCCGGGTACACTGCCTCCCACGCCGTGTTAGTCCACTCATGTACAGGGGGTAGACCCTGGGACCTGGGGTAAGGTAGGGTAAAGGTATTCGGACTTCTTGATGATTCCATGGCAGTGAATGCGGTACCTTCTATGGTCTGCAACTGTCTTTAAGACTGAGAACAGACCCCCAGAAGGAGCAGGTGTGGTGTCAGTTAGGACAGAGAAGGGAACCCTGGAGTGAGAGTCTCAGAGGCGAGAAAGGAGGGGGGTGTGTGGGGGGGGGGGGGGGGGGGGGGGGGGGGGGGGGGGGGGGGGGGGGAGAGAGTTGGAGACAACTATCTCTCTCACTGTATTAATATGATATGCCTCTCCCCCGTATCTAGAGCACCCTGTACCTGTGAGCAGCAGGTTGGGTATGTTGCCGTGCTGGGCGATCACCCTCAGCCTGTCGATGGCATCCCGGTGGCCCACAACATCATTCAGGGTCTTGGGCCTGTGCTTCTCAATCCAGGGCAGGTGGGAGCTCATGACACAGGGGTAGATGGACCTGGCGCCAGTTGCTTGAGAAGGGGACTGTTTCAGAGCGGAGAGAAGAACCCTTTCTCGATCTAAGAAACAAAAACCATATTCGACTCTCAGTGAGACGAGTCTGAGACAACCGTGTGTATGAACTTGGCACTTCTCTTCACAACTGAGAGGGACTGATTATGTCCTTCCGTGTCCGTGTCCAGAAGCAGACCCTTAAGGAGGCTGCAGATGCTGGTGTTATACGTGAAGACGAGGTCGAGCCTCTGTGGGAGCACCTAAAGCAGAAGGACCAAGGCAAGACGAAGGTTCGTAGTATTGCCTTCATGTGTATATGTGTGTATATATGCCTCGACATTCGGCATTACGAGTAGTATGAGGGACCATATGCTCCTCTCTTTGTATTGTTTGTGTTTTGCCCCCCCCCCCCCCGGCTGCTCTCCTCTCACTCTAGATGCTGAGCAACGCTGCGTTCCTGCTTGGCTTTGTGCTTGTGCTTGTGGGCATGTTCCTCATCTTCATCCAGATCATCGATGTCTGGGAGATAGGTGGGGCCACCCTGTGCTCCCTGGTGTACAGTGGTGTGTTCTTCGGTGCCTGTTACTGGTTCAAGGTGAGTATTGCTTAATGGATATATATATATACATATATATTAATATACAGGTACGATTACTGGTTCAAGGTGATGGGAGAGGCAACCGAGTATATATGTATGTATCTATATATGGCACCTTCTATCAACCCCCCCCCCCCTGACCCCAGACCCAGGCCACCAAGGAGATTGAGATTGCCCCAGGGGTGTTTGCCTTCTGTGGCATCTTCACCGTCACTGGGTTTGTGTGTGCATTCCTCGGCTGGACTGACCTCTGGGCAGACAACGCCACAGGCTGGTTCTACCTCGAGGCCATGGTGGTCAACCTATTGGAGATGGGCCTGACAGTGCTGGTCATGCAGCACGTGCCCTGGATTCTGCTGTACGTATGGACGTGTATATCCAGACATATATTGTGTTACCGCCGTAGAAGTACCTCTCACCCCCAGCAACCTCCTCATTGCCGGCCCTGCCCTCCTGATACCCGTGTGGTGTGCCGGGGTGTTCAGGGGGGACATCGACTTCAACTATGTCGAGGACCTGTGGCCTGTCTGGATACTAGTGGGTGCTGGGTACACATACGTAGTGTACAGGCTGGATGTCTACAACATCGGGGTGCAGGTGGGAGGGTAACTGTTGTAACTACACGATTGACCGTTGTATGTACCGCCTCTGTGACTATTCTCCCCACCCCCGGTTGATACTCACTCTGCAGGCCAAGACCCCCACCCAGACTGTCAGGAACCACGGCCTGTTCTACTCCCTCTTTGCAGTGGGTGTCTTCTTGGTCATATTCATATACCTCTGGTGGGTGGCATCTGGCTATATGTAAATGTATGTAGTTATGTGGGTATATGCATGTATGTCGGTAGTGGCAAACTGAGGGAGAGGACCATACATGCCTGCACCTCTAGTGACTGACTGTCAGGGCCAGCGAGACCCTCCCCGACTGGGCTTGCATCCTCCTGTACCCCTTTGTCATCATCCTGTTCCTGGCTGTGGGTGCCCTGTTCAGAAGGGGGGCATACACAGTGGGGGCACTGGTCGGGACATACCTCTACCTGGCCAAGATCGCATTGTACGTGGGTGTATATGTATATGGTATATCATATACTCTGTAATACCCACACCTGTATCCCTCTGACCCAGCTCCATCCTGGACAACCCTCTGTTCCTAGGACTTGTGTTCAGTGGCCTGGGGGTGGCTGTCATATACATCGGAATCGTGGTGTTCAAGGTAACATGTGCTGTGAGTACTATCCTAGTATATGTATATCAATGTGTTCCATTGTGTGATATATTTGTCGCACCCTCATATCCTATGTCTCTGACCCCCCAGCGCCGTGCCGCCCTTGACCGCACCCTGCACCGTGTGCTCCCCTCCCCTGTCATGACCCGCATGCCCATGTACATGGTGGCCAACCCCATACCCCTAGGCACCTACCAGCACCAGCCCTTTGGCACCCCCCAGCCCACAGCCCACACTGTCAATGGCATGGTTGATGGCATGGTGGGGATGGACGGAATGCCAGTGACACACGTGGATGCCACGTGGAACGGACAGGCATGAGTAGGGGAGAGGTTGTACTAGGATTATTATTGATTATTATATATGGTGATGGAGTTATTTCAAGGCTTCACCAGTGTCGGAGTGTAACTAAATAGAGTGTGTCAGTGTTAGTGTCAGAATGAACTGTGTCTTCAAGTATCAACCACCATTAATGAGAAGCGTCTATTCCGCCTCTGTCTACGATCCAGATACCGTGTCTGGTCGGCATACATGTGTTGTGTGGCCTATATGTCCACTCGGTGCATGTGGCTTGTGTTTTCTTTTCTCATCTCTCGATGGCAGCACCAGTCATGAACACACAGGCCTGTCTCTCTCTCTCTTATCCACCCCCCTACCATAGAGGGTCCTCATTCACTGTCCTGACCAGCTGGTTGAACCCGTCCTGTCTGCGTAGCACAGAGAAGCCCCTCCTGAACTCCCTCATGATGGTACGGAGTGACTGGGCATTGACGTACCGACCCAGGTTGATGTCCACCTCAAAGGGGTCCTCAATGCACAGCAGGAAGGAGTGCCTGGCCCCCACGTCCCCGTCACTCTGCAGCAGGAAGGCCGTGTAGTCGATGTGCTCGTCAAAGGTGTCGTCGATGTCGGACGAGTGCTCGATGTCATTCACCTGGCACTCCGCCCCCTTGTTCCTGCCCAGGCTGGGGGGTGGCACCGCTGCCTTGCCCCCCTTGGCCCTCCTGGCTGCCTCTCTCTTGGCCTCTCTGGCCTTGGCCTTCTTCTCTCTCTTCTCCTTCTTGGTTTCCTTCTGGGGGTGGTACTGGATCTTCCTCCAGCCCTTGGCGTATCTGTTCAGCACCCTACCCCCTCGCAGCGACACCACCCCGTTGCGCTTGTCGAAGTCGTATGCGTAGTACTGGAAGAAGCCCAGCAGCAGTGTACCCACATCTGAGTGGCAGATGGGTCTGCGCCTGCCCTCCCGGGACTCCCACCTCTTCCATGCCGCAGCCACAGTCATGTGGCCAATGTCACAGCAGCCCTGGGGGTGAGATATATGAGAACAGACAAGGTCCATGTTACACAGCATATACATAATGACCGAGTCCCTACCTCGATGGGTCCTGGCACTGCCCCTGGCTGGAGGGGGGGCACGATGGGGTCCCGTCTGGTGACTAGGTAGAAGAGGGCCAGCACACTCCAGCCATAGGGGGAGATGCCGCCTGGGGTCAGAGGGACGGGTCACGTGCAGTGGACTCAATACATACACATATACATATACACATACATATTCAGCAGCCCCCACCTGTGAATGCCGAGTCGATGTTTCTCTTGTGTGCCCACATCTTGACTGCCCTGATGAATGGTAGCACCCTGGGGTCTGCCTGGCAGTACTCGGTGAGCAGGGCAGTGTTGGCCATGGGTAGAGCATTGTTGACAGTGATGTCAACCACAGGCATCGTATCCTGGGGGTGAGTATACTATGGAGGGCAATGAACAGTGAATGTAGTAGAACACTAGTGGTGTACCTTTGCGTGCTGTGTGACGTAGAAGAGGGACAGGACAGGCACCGTTGCCTTGAGGGCACACCTGTCTATCAGGATGTCCCCGTTACTGCCCTGGATGATGGCATCCCTCAGGGCAGCCAGCACAACAGCCTCGGGTCTGGCCAGGGCCCTAGCCTCCTCATCCGCTGCATCCTCGGCCTCGTAGTCACTCCCCTCACTCCTCTCTTCGCTGTCACGCTTGCTCTCCACTTCGGGCACCTCCACCTTGGCCAGGTCCACTGTCAGACACGTGTCCACATCACTCTGCTGCGTGAGGAGGCCACTGACATAACTGCCAAACAGGGTCAGGGACTGGAACCCGGGGACGGCCAGCAGTGCAGTCTCCCTGAGCCTGGTGAGGAATGCATTGACGACTGGTCTGACCTGGTCTGCCCTCTCGTCCGCCTCCCTCAGCATCTGGGCCACGCCCTTGGCAACCTGGGCCAGGAGCAGCCTCTGGGGGTACCAGCTGTCCCTGGGCAGGGCTGCAGAGTGGATGATGGGGCCGGGGGGCACGCTGTACTTGCCGTCAAGGGGGCAGGGGTTGGCCTTGTTGTGCCTGCCTCTCCCCTTGCGGTCTCTCTCTCTCTCCCTCTCCCTGTCTCCCCTCTCTGCGCTGTGGGGTGAGTCCCTCCCCCCCTGCGACCTCTGGTGGGGACTGTCCCTCCCCCTGCGCGTGGGTGTCTCCTTGGCCATCCCATGCCCCTCCTCGTGCCTGTCCTCCTGGGTATGCACACCCTGCCTCTGGGTAGCACCCTTGTCAGGTCTGGTGGGGGTGTAGGGGCCGTTGAGGGAAGCAGTCTCCGGATGCCCCCCTGCCCCATCCTCTATCACAGATGTGGTTGACCCAGGGGGATACAGGGTCTGTCCCTCCCGCTGTGCCTGCTGGGTCTGCTGGGTCTGCTGTGCCCTGGCTGGGCTGAACAGACTGGCAAAGGCACTCATCACAGACTCGGACTGGTAGCTCTGGGGGCTGTTGGAGTGCACGCTGGCCACACTCACCCTCCTGCCCTTCCCCTGGCCGTGCTGACTCATGGGGAGAGGGAGGGGGAGGGGGGCGCCAGAACGACCCGGGGGCTGCAGTATACTGGGCCCACCATGGTTGCTGTTGATAGAGCTTGGACCAGGGTGGCTGCTGGGGTAAGAGGGAGAGTGGAGACCAATGTGGATGCTACCCGATGTGAACGGAGAGTGTACAGTTACTAATCATGACTCACCCTACGCTGCTAGGCCCCTGCTGTTCCTGTCTCTGCACCGGCATTCCCATGCCTCCCATGCCTCCCATGCCTCCCATGCCCATCCCAGGGGGGTAGGGGTTGCCAGTGCCGCCTGGGCTAGGCCCGCCAAACAGAGACATCCCTGCCATGCCCTGGGACATGTTGGGGGGCATGCCCCCCATGTAGGGCCTGGTGTCCTGTCCCTCTGGCGTGGTGCCCTGGGGCATGCCCATGCCGATCATCCCAGGGGGCTGGTGCATACCAGGGTCAGATGACATCATGCCAGACGGGCCCATCATGTCCTGCCCCCCTGCACCCATGTCTCCTAGGCCAGGGGGTAGGTCTCCGTCGTCATCTGTAGCAGGGGTCCCTAGGCCCTGGGGGGCCTGCATGCCCCTGTCCATAGGGGGATACTGGGGGCGGTAGCCGGGGGGGGCGTAGTAGCCAGAGGCCATGGGCTGACCGTAGCCTGGCATGGGCTGTCCATATGCAGGCATCATGCCGGGCATGTAACCCATGGCTCCCTGGTTGCCGTAGTAGCCCCTCATGGGCGGGTACTGGCCTGGCATGCCCTGTGGAAGGGGCATCCCGCCACCAGGGAAACCACCTCCCTGCTGGGACTGTGGAAAGGTGGGAATACCCGTTCCCTGCATCTCACTTGGGGCCTGGTGCTGCTTCGCAGCATCCGATGGCTGAGAGGACATTGTAGTCGCTCTCTAGGGGTGAAAACAGGCACACAGCGCGGTCAAGCTCAAAGGAGCCTCCGACAGAGAATCGGAGGGGATTCGGAGGAGTGTCGTGTAGTTCTTCTGATCAACAACCTTCCCTTAATAGTAAACCTACTGAGTGTATTCACAAATATCTATTCTATTCACACATCCACCACCCTAGTCGGCGCTCTCCTTCCTGGCCACAATGGCCGAGTCGATGAGGGAGGTGACGGGCTCGAAGGCCAGGGGGGCAAACTCGTACCCGTCAGCCTCGAGGAACTTGGACTGCCACTCGACCCAGTGCAGACGCAGACAGTGCAGGAAGGCAGACAGGTTCTCGATGGCGAGGAGGACAGCGGCAGAGAAACCGAGCCAGGCGCAGAAGAGACCGCAGAGGATGACAGCCCTGAGGGCGGTGGGGACGTTCATGTGGAGGCCGATGTCCATCAGCTGCTCGAAGAACACCTCGGACAGCTGGGAGTGGGCGAGGGAGAGGGCCCAGAGACGCAGGTAGGAGGCCGTGTGGGACACGCACTCGAGGCAGTACTCGATGACGTGGATGCCCTGGTGGATGATGATGTCGCCCAGGGAGTGGCCGTCCTCGTCGTCCTCCTCCTCGACGTGCTTGGTCTCGCCCTCGGGGGTGTGGTCGGGCAGGGTCTCGTAGTGGGTGGGCTTGCGGGTGCAGGCTGCGATGGGGATGACACACCCCATCCACACCACAGCGCCGATGGAGACTGCGGCCAGCACGCCCTGCAGAGAGGCCTGGAAGGCAGGGCCTGAGGCACGGAACAGAGGGAAGTCGATGTAGCCAGGGGTGAGGAACATCTGGATCATCATGTTGGTGAGGGAGGGGGCCACGTCGGGGTTGGGCCAGTGGTGCAGCCACTTGTAGACAATGGAGAAGCACAGGTAGCCGAAGATGCCAAACATGAAGATGACCTCGCCAATCCAGGAGCCAAAGAGCTCGAGGTACTTCTTGAAGTGGAGGAGGTTGACGAGGCGCAGGAAGAGTCCCCAGATCATCTGGGAGACACCAAGCAGCACGGACATCTTCATCTTGTAGGAGTTGATGAACGTCATGCTGTTGTTGGCCCAGTGCCAGTTGGGGTCCATGCCAAAGGCATACACGCCCTCGCTGATGCCAAACTGGTCATCGGGGGAGGCGTAGGAGATGGAGGTGCCGAAGAGAGGGAAGGCCAGGCCAAAGTAGTCGTTGTAGATGAATCCAGTGAGGATAGCCATGACAGACATGACCAGGATCAGGTACCGGCCGGAGAACAGAATGGCAATCATCTGGGGTGAGGGAAAGGGGGGGGGGGGGGGGTGGGGGGGGGGGTCAGGGGTA
>BDIP01000251.1:0-23616 GCA_003568945.1 Kipferlia bialata
GGGGGGGGGGGGGGGGGGGGGGGGGGGGGGGGGGGGGGGGGGGGGGGGAGGGAGAAACATACATACCATTAGCGGCTCCTTCTTAACATAATTAAGCATCAAATTTACATAGATAGGTGTAGACATTGATATCATGTGCATGTAGGCATATACATGTTCTGACATACCATGAGCTGCTCCAGGGTCTCTACTCCCTCGTGCCTCTTGAACCTCTCTCTCTCCTCCTCGTCCATGATCTCAGGGTAGTCGTCGATGTCGTTGTTCCACTGGTAATCCAGCCACTGGTAGTTCATCTTGTAGTCTGCCTCCAGGTCTAGCAGCATCTTGAGGATGATTGGGATAGCTTCTGCCTCGTTTCTAGCATACTCGCGACAACTCCCAGGCTGGGGGCCGTCATCAGAGTACAGGTATGTGTAGTTGCACTCGATCACTAGCATAACTATGTTCACAAAAGGCGATATGGCTGTGATAGAGATATGGCTCTCAACTTGGTGCTCAGAAATCGAAAACCGGAAAATCGGCAAAAGTGAGAATTCTGATGACAGGTCTCTGCACACATGGCCTTATATATCTGGATATATGCCAATATCCAACAAGTAGTTGATTTCGTAGCTTCTGCTGGAATGCTGTTTTATCCTGGAATGTTCATTTCCAAAAGCCGAGAATAGACTCTCAACTCCTTGTTGTTCTGTGTGTCAGTATCAGTATACTCGCCATCAGTGAAAATACCCACTCTGCACTATTGAACACATCTATTGAAGCAACCTGCGAGGCACGCGAAGCTGACCCCCGGGGGGCAGTTTCAGAGAGCTCGCAAGTGCATATATGTCACAACATCTCGAGACTAGCCACGTGGACCATACCCTGTGTGTTACACACAAATGTGTGTCCTTCTAAATCCAACCAAAACACGGTCGAATAGAAGTGAAAATCTCTGGGAATCGTCCACAATCGAGTCTCTCCCGCGCATACGATCTCTTTCTCTCTCTGTCGCTTTCGTCCACTCTCGCTCTCCCATCTGCATACGCTATCTCTCTCTCTCTCTCTCTCTCTCTCTCTCTCTCCGCCTCTCTCTGTCCCTCACAGGATGTCGAAGAATGCCCCTGCACTTGTCCAGTACTCTGCCCCCACCACATCACAGAGTGTGACATGGCCTAGTTCTCTACCATCCAGCATGACAGGTATGGACGCATACCCACAGACTGGGGTGCCTAGGAGACCGGGCACACCTCCCTCATCCTCACTGGCATCACTGTTCTGGGGGTGAGGACACAACATAGTATACGCGAATAGTGAGTATCGTGTAGAATATCAATACCTCAATGCTGGCCTCTGATACCGTAGTCTCCCTTGACACCATACTGCCCTCCAGTGACAGGGCCCCCTGCTCCTCCGACATGACATGCACATACACATCCACAGTGTCACTGGGTATGAGGAAGGATGCTGCCACTGGGTGGGTGAGGTCAGCACTCAGTCTGAACCCATGCACCCTGGCACGCAGTATGGCCACTGGTGCCTCCCTATGATCTGCACCCTCAGTGGGGGGCTCCACAGACAGGGCCAGCTTGCAGTCACAGTGTCTGGAGGGTAAGTGTATACGGTACTATTGGACCAACACAATTCCAGAGCACGTAATACCCATATACAATCTATGTATCACAAACCTGATTCCTTCTGTGTTGGCGAATAGCACAGTGAGGCCTAGCAACAGGGCCTTCTTAGTGTGACAAGCAAAGGCCGACACGTCACAGGGAGACTCACACCAGTCACAGACCGGGTTGGCCATGAGGAAGTCATGGATCTCAGCCTGAGGGTTAGTACTTGACACTATGCATAGTGTATTCCCATCATAGTATAACAATGGTAAAGTTGCGTACCTGCTCTCTCTGTGAGTTCTTTGTCCTGTCAGGCTCTATTGACGTCATGGCATCTAATAGAGTGTAGCTGTAGTACTCCATGCTGTCCGTGCTGTCACTAGAGGCAGCACTCGAGGGGCGCTGCACTTCCATGCGGGCTGTGCTTCCCTTGGATGCCTTCACTGCAGTCTGGACAAGGTTGCCCAGGTCAGAGCGCAGTCTCTCACACTCACTGGGTTAGAGGGATACAAACACTTCCATCATATGAATATGTATATATACTGACCTTGGTATGTGTCTGTGGTCCTGCACACTCTGTATACCATACGTCTCATAGGAGGCACACCGGTGGCCATCTGTGCTCAAGGCAGTGTGCTGTCTGTCCACTAGTGCCTGGGGGGTGAGTATAGTGTCACAGGTAGTGCATATACATCACCAGGGTGATATGCCGTATATCATACCTTTACATCTGACACCGGCTCTACTATTGCAGTCTGCTTCAGATGCTTGGCATCCAAATAGAACAGGGCAATGCGGTACTCCCCATACTCGGCCTGAGAGTAAGTGACATGTAAGTGACGTAAAGTGACAATGCAAGGGAGTCAAAGAGTGTTGTGTGAACAATCTGCGTACCACATGATCCATAGCCTTCTTCAGTCCCGGGGACTGTCCGATGGCTATCCTGAGGGCATTCTTCATCTTGAGCCTGGCATTAGTCACATCAATACAATATAGAAAATGGATACACATTCTTTGCATACCTGGCAACTGATGCCGCTGAGGATGCCACCGACACCTGGCTGTGGTTGGAGGGTGCTATGGAGGGGGGGCCTCGGCTCATGGCCACACTTCTCTTGGACGCGTTGGTCTTGCAGGTGTGGCTGGTCATGCCTGCTAGTGAGTTACTGCATCACTATACATATAACTATACATATATACATATATGCATATATATCGCCACACCTGTTCTGTTACTGCCACTCCCGTTCCCACTGTTGACGTCTATCCCTGCCCACTCTGTCAGCTGGTGTCTCCAGCAGTGCTGGCACTCGCCTACAGGGTAAGATAGAGATAACGATATCATATGAGTATACAATAGTCACATCCTCATATCGTGACCATGGGGTATGAAGTAATGACCATACCTGGCAGCTCTATCTGCACCGGCATTGTGTGTGACACTGGCCCACTGTAGCATATGGTATCAGCCATCTGCCTCAGATACCGGTGGGTCACAGACACAGACAGGGGGAGGGGGGTGCCTGCGGTCAGAACTTTCAAGCTATACCAAAGACATCAATGAATATATCGCCAGTATACTACTAGTCTAGGGTACTACGGTGTCTGTACCTGCTGTGATTGTATCCTGCCAGGTGAATGCTGCAAAGTATCCAGTCGAGGCACGGGTTTTGCCAGTCGATATGAGGCCTCGGAGGGAGTTCTCCTGAGGGGTCAGGGAAACACTATTGAAGACACTAACTCATAATACTCTCGATACCTGCCCGACCAGCTGTATCTCTCCCTCCCGTGCGGATAGTCTCTCCTGTACCAGTGCCCCCTGAGGCTGTACAGTGTCTGGTATGGTGGAGGGCAGGGTGAGGGCTGAGAAGGAGGAGTGCTGGGGGTCCCCAGAGACAAGCCTGAGGGTGAGGTTCTATTGGTATGTATATTCATAGATCACTACTATTCATCTTTCAGCCTGCCACTGACCTTGGTGCTGGTAGGGTCTTGGCACCCCTCAGTGTCAGCAGAGGAGCGTCATACAGCTGGGAGGCATCCTAGGGTGAGGGAGAGGGGAATGACACGAAGAGATAGGTAACAACAATGGGGTTACCACTGATGTGACAACATGTGCATGTAACAGTACATGTCTATCCCCACCTGTCCATAGTGGTTTAGGAAGTGGCTGAGTGTGACTATCTGTCTGATGCAGAGAGAGACCCCAACATCAGCATCCATGGGAGATGACTCTGTGGACAAGGGATGGTACTGCCTCTGGGTAAAGGTTAGCACGGCACCTGCGATGATGCGTCTCATCCTGGAGGTGTAAGGTCACTGACTATATATAGCATATACACATTCACATGCGTATAGATATATATACCTCTCACTGAACACCGGACTGACGTATGCCGGCACTGCATTGCATGAGGTTGTCAGGAAGTGGGGTGTGTGGGACAGACCCTCCAGAGTGACTGGGGGGATCTTATCTGGGTCAAAGAGAGAGAGAGAAAGATACAGAGAGAAGAGTCAAGGGGAGTAACGCACCAAATGCCGCCCTAATGGGGCTTGTATCCTCTGCGACGCATAGGGTGGCCACTGCTGTCTGTAGTATATGGGACAGGACAGGACCAGGGGGGGTAGGGGGGTCAGTGCTGGTGTCAGAATCATATCTATGATATGTATACAATACCACACTTACCGGCTAGGTCTCTGCATGAGTACTATGAGTCTCATGGGCTGATGGAGACGAGGGTCCTTCAGCTTCAGAGCAGCAATGTCACTGAAGTGCACGATGGCAACCCTGACAGTCAGTGAGAAGTCTAGCGTAACCACGTGAGGGTGGGTTATTGACCACAAGGAACTGATTGTCCAGTCCACCCACCTTTCAGCTGGCATTCCCCTATGGAGTCCAAAGAGGGGCTGGTGACCAATCTGGATATGAGTGACTAACAACGAGAAGACAATATGGTATCACTAAAGTCTACAACGTAATGTAACTTCTAGTGCCCTCCATACCTCCACTAGACTCCGCACCACATGTGTGAGTGTGTCTGTGTGGTAGGGATGGGACACAACAGCTATCGCAGTCTGTTGGCTGGACTGAACAAGGGAGGTGACTACAGAGCGAATGTCAACCTAGAGGATAAGGTGCAAAATGAAATTGACGCCGAGAGGATAGTAAGTAGGTTATTGTATACATAGATTCAAAAGAGTCCTCACCTGCCCCTGGGGTATCTTGAGTGCCAGAGAGGTACGTGCACTCTCCAGTGCATGAGCTTCTCTCTTCTTCTCTGCACCCAGCATGCCCAGACCAGACGACATGGCACGGCACCAGGCACCAAGCTACGCGGTTAGTCACAGTTTGAGAGTATTATGTATTGATGTGATACAATAGCCATACCGATGTGAGGGCTGCAGCTGGGTTCAGACAGCAGAGGGCACCTAGCTGAAGAAGGACTGTTCTGTGGTGAGATATACATACACAGAGACCAACCTGTAGTATAAAATAATTGATTGTAAGACACATACTGCAGTCACCTGTCCGACACCGATGTCCCCAGTATCTCTGGCAGCTTCAGTTTCTTCCTCGCCTTCCTGCCCTGCAGCACCTGCTCTCTCTTGGACGTGCCAAGGAAGGAGTAGAGAAGGTAGATGCCTGAAGTTAAGAGAACAGGGTGAGGTAGATATGGCCATGATACTGGAATATAATAATGAATATGGCTGATTGGATATAACACGTATCCCATACCTGCGTCGATGTCTGTGACCAGTAGAATGGCATCGGCAAAGGCCTTGTCAGTGACAACCAGTCCCTGAGGGTGAGCGATAGAAAGTGACACAGATACATACCCATCAACCCCTTCGAGTACTACTAGAACAGTACAGCACAGCACTGTATATATACACACACAATACCTCCATCAACCCCTTGTATGCAGGTGCTACTGCCTCCAGCACAGCCACTCTCCTCAGGGCAGAGGCAAGGACAGGGTACATGGACAGGGGGGAGGACCTGGGGTTAACAGAAATAGTATATACAATAGGTATGACAGACTTGTAGATCATATATATATATACATATATATATATATATATCGGGGTACATGGACAGGGGGGAGGACCTGGGTGTAAGGTAATCGATACTTACAAACTTAGATTTCACTTCAAATATTCACATGTGTATATCGAGGGTGGACATGAAGAGAGACTAAGTGGACCCACCTGTGCTCCTTGGCCACTGTATAGACCCTCTCCACCTCCGCAGGGTCTGCCAGTGACTCCATGGCCTCAAAGTGACTACCTAAGGCTAGCTGGGGTAAGAAGTGTACTGAAGTATAACACTGCAAAGATATTTACAGGAGGTCAGATACACTTGCACTATCTCTATACTAGGCCACTTACACTATCTTACACTCCATACCTTCACGGCGTCCATGGTATCCTTGTCCATGCCCCCTGAGCACACTTGCAGAGTGGTATTGACCATAAGTAGCAGCAGCTGGGGGTGAGACGGGTAATTAGAATATATAGAAAGATGGGCTCATTTCCCACCTGCATCCCGCCCTGGTCGTATAGAGAGCTGGGCTCCGCTGTGCTCTCTATCAGACTGTTGCAGGACTGGAAGTACAGTCTCTGCACCTCCCCTGCATTGAGTGAGGAGTAGCCCTTAACAGCCACCCTCTCTGCTAGTGCATCTGTTAGGAGGGACATCTGCCGGGAGACAGACCCTGCACCTGGAGGTAAGGGTAGACGGGGCCTATCAATATATTCATGAGTATGTGTATATATTGAGAGTACCTGCCATCACTGGGCTGGGGAACTGTCCCAGGTGCTGTTGTATCATCTTGACACTGGCAGTCAGACCGTAGTCAAGGCCTGGCGTGGCCCACATGTCTGTCAGGGCAGCATAGGAAGAAGTGACGTCGGAGGACAGACGGAGAAGGTGGCCTGGGTGAGCATCTGAGGACACGGATGAACATTCAATACCATCGCAGAGTGGGTGTAGCATATAGAGAATATCACTGATCAGCCTCTCACCTGCTCCACCGATGATGCCCATGGATGCACTCTCAGAGGGTGTGGTACTGAGTAGTCTGCTGGTCAGGGACTGGACCTCCCTCCAGTACGCACCCCTGGCTGTATGGGGCATGGCCTCGTACAGGGCAGCCTGATGGGTAAGGAGTACATATACACATACACATAGATCATTCAAGACAAAGTATACACACTCAGGGGAGAGCAAGAGAGAGTGTATGTGTGTGTGAATGTATATACACACAACCTGCTGCAAGGGTCCAGTGTCGGCAGGCCCTGCCACGCTCTCCAGGGCCTCTAATACACTCAGGGTCAGGCTGTGCTTGAAGGGTCTACAGTCCATGATGCCACACCCAGGATAGTACCCTCTAGGGCCCATGCACATTGATATCCACATCTTGTGCACAGGCTGCCTCAGACGGCACACGTACTTGCCATCCTGAGGTGAGGTGTTTATTGTTGAATATATGCATTCAAAGACTTTAATGAATATATATAGAGTTTGCATATAGAGATTACACTAACCTGGAAGTGCAGGACCTGTCCGGCACGTGTGTTCTCGGATATATAGGCACGATAGAGTGCCCACATAAACGCAAAGCCACCCCTGGACGGAGCCACCCCACCTGACAGCACTATATGGGCACTGTCATTGAGAGCCTTGATAGCAATGGGGTAGAACACATCGTCAGGGAGGTCCATGTGGAGCACTGCAATGTTGGCACGCCTCCTGGCAGTTGCAAAGGCCTTTTTGTTCTCTGTCCTGCTAAGGGTGCTCTTGAGATTGTCCAGCTGGCCATCCCGCCACATCATGACGCACACAGCCACATCCACCCCATGCTCTGTGTCGTAGAAGGGTATGCACTGCGGGTAGTGCACGGCAGAGAGGCAGGCCCTGACACAGGCTAACAGTGCGGCATCGACACAGGGCAGGGCACCAGCATACAGCCAGAGGAAGGGGGTAGGCAGGCGGTGCTCTGGGAACATATAGTACAGTCTGTTGCACATGGCTGAGAGGTAGAGGGAGGGGGAGAGCTGGGTGCCAGTGATGTCCTCCACCCCACACTCTCTCTGAACCATACCCCTGACAGCCTGGTATGTAGGCTCAGTCTTGGCATGACTCCAGAACTGATCGGTGTACATGTAGAGCGTGGTGAGGTTGACGCCCCTCTGCACCAGTGCCTGGACCTCTGAGTTGTCGTTGAGCGGGGGAGGCACCATACCAGAGACACCGGCCCTGATGGCCTCAAGAGCGGTACATACAGTAGGGTCTGAGGTGTCAAGTACAGCCTCATGTCTCTGCAGTGCATCCACGAGATCCTTCAGCCTGGCAGCCTCAGATACAGCTCTGTCCCGGCACTTGCCAAAGCTGCTAAGTGCATACGTGACATACTTGTGGTACTCTGACCTGATCCCAGGGGAGTAGCTACACACCGCGTCGAAGTGTGTGGCAGAGTACTCCAGGATACCCCTCAGCACACCCTCTTGCACCTGGCCCCCATACCTCTTGTTAAGGTAGTTGTAGGTGCTGGGAGATGCAGCCATCAGCTGGCCCATGTCTGAGGGATAGGACATGTTGAGATCGAAGGACAGACGTGGCTTGGGGGCATAGTTGGTGGTCACAACGACTGTAATGAGGAATGAGATAAGGATGACACCATTATGATACCATTGGTATATATGCACAAGATACTCACCAGACAGGTGCTGGGCCATCTTCATTACTAGGGTAGCGGCATCAGGCTGTGGTAGTGGGTACTTCTCTGCAAGAGAGAGGTATATCTGCCCCAGTGCGGCCCTAGAGAAGACAGGGGGCACCAGGCCCTTGTGCAGGGCAACCATGCACTGCTGGAGGAGGGGGGAGGAACGGAGCATGTCGCCTGGGTAAGACAGAGTAGGAATACTGATATAGCATATATATATACTATATACTTACTAGGTACCTGGTATATGCAAGAGCACCCGGGAGAACATTGTCCTCTCCATGGGGTACTTGGAGTTCATCTGGCTCCTGACATCACCCGCGGGGAAGACCTGAGGTTAGTGTCTGCATAATAGCACCTATATACCTTAAGTAGTATTGAATTACTCCACACACCTTGTATGGCGACACATTGGAGTCAATCTGCATCCCTCCCCTAGTCTCTGCAAGGGGTAGGATAAGGCCGGAGGGCAGACCACAGGCCAGGATGATTGCAAGTCTCACGAGTCCAGCCTGCTTCTCCTGGTTGGATGGCAGAGCTAGCGTGGCCCATATGATCTGCTGGAGTGCGGACTCGTGTGACTCAGTGACACCCAGGCCCCTCGATATGACATCCAGATCCACAACCATTCTGGGCAGGTATCTCTCGTGCTGGGACCCGAAGAAGGACGTGCTGGACTCTGCGTCCACTGTCGAGTACGCAGTCTGCTCCATGTACATAGACCCTTGGAGACTGGTCAGTGAGGGAGCACAGCTGCCGGTCTCCCAGTTAGACGTCTGACCACTGTCACCAGTTGCCACCACTGATAGCATCACCTCCTGTTTCTTGGTCCTCTCCCGCACCTTGCGGGCCTTCTGTACATAGCCTGCCGCAGCAACCTGGGTAAGGGTGTATCTGGGAAAACAATAACCACAGTAGCAGTAGCAGTAACTAACCTGACTGAGTGTGACGTTGTAGGCCAGCATCTTGAACAATAGCTCAGCCTTGCCAAACAGATCTGCCATGTCCTTATCAACCAGGGCAAGGGTCACGGTGGGTACCCTCAGCCTCCGCAGGTCACTGTTGGCACCCACGTCCTCCACCGTCTGTGCCACTGTGTTGTTGACAGCGGTCCAGCACTCAGTCTGCATCACAGTCCTGGGGGGTGAGAGAGTGAATACAATAAGAGAAGAGAGAGTGTGTATCAGAACGATATGTACCTCAGGAGCGATGGGACATTGTCTGGGTGGTCCACCAATAGTTGACTTAGCACATCCTCTAAGGGATACTGACTGTGGAGCAACGGCGAGAAACACTCCCCAACATAGTAGAACGTCCTGGGATCTGGTGCCCCGGGTCCACTCTGTATAGCAGTGAGCAGATCACACCAGGCCCTTCTCTCGTTTGGCTTGATCGAGGCATGCACACAGTCGGTACTGGTACCCACCAGATCGGCCAGACCAGCGTCCATCATAGGCTGGAAGCACTTGACAATACTAGTCCTTTGCTGTGGTGTGAGCACCCGTCCACTGACCCTGAGTGCAGCGACAAGGAGGGAGGTAGAGTCTGCGTAGTACAGCGACGGGTCTCTCTTGGTTGCCAGAAGGCCCAGTCTCTTGAAGCTGTCCAGGACACGTAGGGGAGATACATCCAGGAAGTCACAGAGGCCTAGCAACACCTTCAGCAGTACATCCCTCAGACCCTCTGGGCAGTCGGGTTTCATGGGGAGGGCAGCAAAGAGGGTCTCAATGAGCTCAAAGCCAATGAGCTGATCACCGTTGAAGACCATCACATAGGCTGGGAGAGAGGAGACAACCGGGTCATAGTCCCTGACAGAGAGGTCGAAGTGGGTCTCTGCAAGGAGAGAGACACCCTCTATGTGGGCATGGGAGACTGCACTGCATAGGGTGTCGTTCTGCTCCACTGGCAGGATGGATGTAGAGTGGTTGCTTAGTGAAGAGAGGTCAGCAGAGGGAGAGGGGTCAGCGGTGAGGGTGGACCTGGATACCAGCTGCACAAAGGTGGAGTGGGAGAGCAGGCCAGACACACTAGGGGCGTCATCCTCCAGACACACTGCTAGGCCATGGTGGAAGAGAGGCACGATGGAACCATCAGCTGCCCTGGTGACATGGTTGGATAGGGAGTCCCTCTGAGCCTGAAGGGAGACAGTGCCTAGAGACTCACAGAAGGGGGGGAGGAGCTTGGTGGCAGCCACTACCGACCAGGACTTGCCTACTGTCCTGGTGTGAGAGCAGAAGAGTAGTAATTTCCACTTTATACGTAAATGGAGATCAGTGATTGTAAATATATGGCCGCATCTGTACAAACCTCTTTGAGTTGATGATCCCTGGTACCCCAAACACCATACATGCTGCCATGGAGTGTGCAAATGCCCTATTGGTGGCAGTGAGTACAGGAGGCAGTGTCCATCTAGGGTGTGTCACGTAGTGGTCCTCGAGCTCAACAGGATCCCTCAGGGTGTATGTCTCCAGCTGACCGGAGACAGGGTTGAACCTCAAGGGTGCAAAGGCATCAGGATCCAGTGCCTCAGGGAAGCAAGAGGCCAATGCACCGGTCTCAAGAGACGCAAACCCAGGGTGGACTGCCCTGAGAGAGTCGATGGCACGCTCCTTGGTGGTGGTGTCCATCATGTGGTAGAAGTAGTCTGACCCAAAGTCAGCCTGCAGGGCCTTCAGGAAGGTACACGACGTGTAGACAGATGCAAATGCACACATGAAGAGTGACACGGTGTGGCCTAGGGTGCACTCTGACCCAAAGGATGCAAAGAAGGAACGAGACGGCTGGATGTCGAGGACAGGTCCTACATTGGGGAGGCCGAAGACACTGGTGGGTAAGAAGATGTGACATGGGATCGATGGACTAGATAAGTGAAGCATTGTTGGATATACCTAGTGTCCCTGTGGAGCTGCGTCACGTTGATACTGCCACCACCTGCACCCTCTATATCGATGTCTATGGAGTGCGGTCGGAGTGTCACAACGCCTTGTTCGGCCAGTAGCCACCACAGCATGGCCTGAGGGTGAGAAGACATATAGTAATGAAATATAACTATAAAGCCATAGCACCATATACCTGCACAAATGAACCCTCAATAGAGGACAGAGTGACATCCATCATCTCGAAGAAGCGACCCACAGCCCCAAAGAAGAACGCTACTGGGTCTGTGCTGTTGTTGATGTCTGGGTATACTCCAGTGTGTGTATGCAGAGCATGCTTGAAGGCAGCAGCACTGGACACCATCCCAAGGTGGCATCTCATGGTGTGGACACTGAAGGCAGAGTGGGTGGGGAGGGACGGGCTGATCAGGATGGTGCGATGGCGGGGGTGTATCTCCCCAACCATGGCCTGCTGGGCGGTGTATCTCTCTATGCGGTTACCCACAGTCTGACCCTTGGGATCAAACAGCATATCAACCACCTGCCACTCAGAGGTACCACCCATCTCAGTCGGTGTCTGATACTCGGAGGGGTGCCTCCTGTAGGTGATGCTGGCACTAGAGACACTGGCTGCATGCTCTACCACAGCCTTGGCACTCGCAATACAGGGTGTCTCTATCCAGACAACACTGCTGGAGGTGGGTCTATCCATAAGGGCAGACAGCCACTTAGACGCATACACACCCTCCCCAGTGAGGATACCAGTACCCTCTCCAAACACAGGAGGGGGGTCATCCCTATCCCCACCCACACTGGATCCAAAGGCAGCAGAACATGCAGCCAAGAGACCCTCCTTGTCGGATGGACGGAAGGACATGGAGAGATACTTGTATATGGCAGTCTCGTTGGAGTCCCCTCTTGCACCTCCCTCTCCCTCTCCCCCTGTGTCTCTAAGAGATATGGACATGGACAGGTCACAGGGGTCTAGGAACAGAGGTACGTCAGAGTCCGCATAGGTGGAGAGTATGGTGAGACACGGCTTGGTGACCCTTCTGGGTAGATACTCGGGCTTCCCACTCGTGGGTCTGATGTCCAGATATCTAGGGGTAAGAATAATAAGAACCATACCATATAGATGATGATTAGTGGATACTATTCCGTGTCTAACCTGATGGGTGTGTTGGTAGGGAGACCAGGGGGGACTTGGAAGGGACCATTATGCAGGACAGGTAGGTACAGTGCCAGTGCCCCAACAGAGTGGGATGAAGAGTGGGCAGGGGCCTTGCCGAGGGGGCTCCTCACAACACAGAGGTCAGAGTCTGAGGCCTACGATAAGGGTTAGTATAGATAAAGGACATATATAGCTAGGACTCACCTTGGAGTGTGGGACCTTCGCACTGGTAGCATATGGGAACTCTCCACCGGCATATAGTGTGCGAGAGACATCGACTAGGAGCCTCAAGTGCTCACTGGATGCGTTCTCCACTCCTATCAGTAGCACAAAGGTACCCTCCAACAACATATTGGATAGGGCACACGCCATCTGACAGGGGTCTGCATACTGGTTGATGGACAGCATGGTCAGAGACATGCCAAACAGACGGCACAGCTGGGGTCAGGACAGGGGACACAGTATATGACTGGTACTGTTACTGTTATCCATACCTTGTGGAACCATATACTGCTCCCAGTCGCCATTTCCTCTCTATTCCTGGACCCACAGAGTCCTGGGTATCAGTCATTAGTCAATACCACTATCAGGGGTGGTGAGACACTCTGTGTATCTAACTAGTACCTATGGTAACCCCAGATGCCAGCAGAGCCCCCACTTGCTCGGCCACCCCATCTGCCTTCAGAAGGGGCGGAACAGATACACGGCCAGAGGCTGAGGGTAAGAGACAGTACACGGAGTAACAAAATAGAGACATGGTATATGCGTACCTGTTCCGTATCCACTGAGCTCTGCCTGACTGACCCCCCCTAACCAGTCATGCACAACATGTCTATGGTGCACGCCTAGGGAGGAGTACTCAAGGGGGCCCTGAGGTGTGAGTGATCAGTACGATACAAGCACTACTACTACAACGCATCTCCCACCTTATCTGTGAACCTTGCCCTGCACACACAGGACATGTTGAGCACTGGTACATGCAGCAGGCCCTCCTCCTCAGTAAAGGCTAAGGCCCTGTCACACCACTCAGGTACAACGACATCGACTAGGTACCTCACACCCAGCTTATCCGCCTTGTCCCCACCTGGGGGCAGAACCACCTGTGCCCTGATCTCCTGTACAGCCTCTCTTAGGGCATCTGTGGCATCAGGGGAGACAGTTGCCTTCCTGAGCCTGTCATGCACCCAGACAGACAGTGCTACATACTGTGCGTGGTAGGTGTGACTGTACCAGAAGCTGTCTAGACACCCTGCCTCCAGATCAGATATGGCACTGTCACAGTCTGATGATACGGCATCACGCATGGCAGACCTGGTATCCCTGGGAATAAGGCACAGTAATGGAGGAATATAATGAATGAAGTAGCATACCTTGGGATCAGTCCTAGGATAGGGGGCAGCTGCACTGGCTGTCTGAGTCTTAGTACGTCACAGATGGCGGGGCTCTTGGTACCAGAGGTGATAGCAGTGATCTCCCACTCGCCCTGTATGACGCTACATCTAGAGGACTGAATGGTACCCTCCCCCTCTATCGTCTCAGCCTTCTTGGCCACCACATAGCCATCGATGTTGAACAACACAGGGTGGGGGAGGGAGACATACATCTCCCCAGGCACGCACATGGACACAACGGGGGATGGGAGGGGGACAATCCGTGGTACCTGTAGGTCAGAATATATAATGTTTAGATAGATACGTTTGGATGAAGAATGCAACACACAATACCTGGAGGTATGTTGACCTATTTGGAACTCCCATGAGCCCACGGAGAGACTCGTCACCCCCATAAGAGCCACTCAGTCGCTGCAGCGAGAGGGGTACACTCATGTGCTGAATGTGCTAGGGTGAGACAGAGAGTGACAGGGACTGATACTATACGCTGAAATATTTGCTTTATGGATTATGATACTGTCTCAGAGAGAGCCTCTTCTGTACCTGAACTGTAGGTGCAATGCTGGCAATGATGTTCTGTAGATTCTCAGATACATCCGTGTCCAGGAGTACATCCAGCAGACGTTGGCGGGACAGCCTGCGGACACCCTTCCTCAGACCGTACCACTGAGGTTAGATATATATGATATTGCATCCTCAGGTCCACTATGCAAACTAAATTCAAAGAGCTCTTGATGTCTGATGATTGCGTCACTACCTTGTGCATTGCATTCTTGTATGTCTTCTGGTATGTGGGTGTCTTAGCCATGTACATACACCCTAGGGTCATGTACTGCTGCACATACCTTGGGGTGAGAATGGGTGGGACACTAATGCACTTGTTATGTGGGAATGAAGCAAATATCACACAAAATATGCCAAGTACTAAACAAGAAGCCGCACATGATGAGTGACCCCGTGTGCATCGCCCACAGCATAGTGCTCTCAATGGCCCTGGCCCTGACAGGTGAGTGGTGTATGCATATAAGAAGTGATACACATATGATGCGTATTTGAATACACACCTAGCAGTGATTGACGCTGCATACGTGGACCCGACATCTCTCTGCACAAAGACGGCTATGCTCCTCAGGGTCTCAAAGAAGAGAGGGGGCAGGGGGAAACCAGCGTCGCCAGCAGGACACTTACTCCTGTCAACCATCCTAAGGGGTGGGTGGGTGGACATACTATATACGTATACTGTCTGGTGATGGGATATATATATGTGTGTGGGTGTCACTTACATGTCTGGTGAGACCTCACTGGTCCATGAGTTCATGGCCCTCTCACAGGCATCAAGCCTCGTCTCAACCTGGGATGTCAGCAACACATCGTGTAGAAACAGCACATGATTACATCCAATACCTGTGCCTCCTCGTCTGCTGTATCCACCATGTCCTGTATCACTGTCAGCTGGTCTAGACCTCCTGCCAGCACTAGGTCACTGGGGGACACCTGGCCAAGCCTGAGGGGGTGAGTAACAAGAGAGATACACATCGTGTAGGTATCACTACCTGAGCAGCGGGAGCCCTGTTCTGCTCTCCAGCACATCCAAGTGCCTTGTGTGGAGGGAGGGGGAGCATAGCAGTGAGACCAGCTCTACGATAGGACGCAGCTCCATCTGAGTGTTAGAGATAAATGGTATGGCTAGCAATGAGAGGTATATACATATATATATATATGTGTACATGCACCCACCTGCTTCCTATGTACAGCATGGCAGAAGGTGAGGTTGGGGGGTATACCCCTGGCCTGGCTGGGTTGAGCAGGGGTGATATCCACCTGGGCCTTCATGGCCTTGACACACCTGGGAATTAGGAAGGGATACACAAATACATATATATATGCCAATTTTGTATATATAGTATTCCCTCCCCATACCTGTCCATTCTGTCGAGTAGGTCTGACACCCCTGTTGCATCCTGTTCTGTGACAGGCACAGAGGCCAACAGCAGCTCAACGTCACAGGCCTCTCTCAACAGAGTCATGCTACTGAGGGTAAGGCAAGGGCAGAACAAAACCTATAGAATGCAATATCCTAGTGTGGTATCTATGAGTACCGTAATACGACATACCTGTGTATCTGCTGGGGGTCCCCAGGTATACTGGAGAGATCAGATGTCACAGTGACCCCCCTCATCTCCAGAGACTCAGCCCAGGAGTGTATCAGAGACACGCCGCATCTGGTGGCGGATATCAGCTGGATCAGCTCCCTCAGTGCCTCCTCAGGAGACACACAGCTGGGGGTCAGTATACAGGTGATATGGAGTATTAAGATATATGATATGTCACACTAGGGTGGTAGGGGTAGGGTATATACTAATCTGATACCTCTTCTCCTCTGGTCTGGCATAGGGTGCAAAGCGAGGCAGGCACTCTGTCTTGGGGTGGTGGGTGTCAGTGCACTGCCCGCATTGATAGGCACGGGGGGAGAGGACAGTATCACCCTCGTGGGGTACCATATCCATGGCCTTGGGTGAGGATATCAGTATAGAGAGAGAGAAAAACCAAATATTATATTAGTGTACCTTTGTGAATGCCTCACTGAATGCAGCAGCGGCAGGGTTAGTGCTACTGGTGACATCACAGGGACTGACCCTGGGCACAATGGGGAGACCCGTGTAGGACTGAAGCGTTAGTGTAAGTCTCAGACCATTAGGTGGTACGAATCAGTATAAGGATTTGGTATTATCAATGCATAATAGTACCTCAAATGCCACTAGGAGACCAGCTGAGCTCATCAGAGTGCCTGCCAGAGCATCGGTGTCAGCCATGCCTGAGGTGAATGGTGAGGTATATATGCATACATACAACCAATGAACTATCAAACAACACTCCAACCAGTACCACAGTCAGAAAATAGATGTACCTATCATACTCTGTGTTCTGGCGCACAGAGAGCTGAATGCCCTCTCTGGTGGAAATGTCATGTCAGTGAAGAGGAAGGCAAGGTCCTTGTGTTCCTTGGACCCCCTCCTGGGTCTAGACCCGTCCCTGGGGAAGAGTGTGTCCATGGATCCGTGAGATAGGTGGGTCACTCCCTTGCACCGGTCCAGGACCTCCCTATGGTGAGTGCACAAGAGAGGTATAGGGATAGAGTAGGGGTAGTGATAGTACTATAGTATATACACACACCCACCTTGCCAGGGTACTTGTCCACTCTGACAGACACTTCAACTGGTGACACATGGAGTTGTGGGCGGAGAGGCGGGAGGCCTCAGTTGCCTGGAGAGTCAGAGAGAATACCCATATGCACAGTACAGATTCCTGGATCACATGCCAGAACCCACATACAGAGTGTACATGAACCTTGGGACAAAGAGAGACGTATAGACAGACTACTAGAATAATTGGTATGTCCCTACCTGGAGGGTGTCCATGAGGCCTGTGACAAAGTGTGATATCCTTGCCATGTCACAGTGGGTGTCACAGGGTATGGGGCAGCCTGCAGAGAGGAGGGTGTCGCAGTACCCGTCCAGCAGTGCTAGGCACTCCTCCCACTGGGGCACTGCATCCACGGCACTTGATAGCAGGGACTGGAGCTTGGTACTGGCACTAGGAGAGAATACCCCTACAGAGATGGTCTGGCATTAATAATCCGTTACATACTTGTAGAACACTATATACCAATATGAATACCTCCATCATCCGCCTTGCCCCTCTGAGCACACACCCCACTGCCCCAGAGAGTATGTCCACATGCACCCGCTGAGACTTGGCCCGGTATCCGTCTAAAACAGATTGCAAAGAGACCTGAGGTCAGAGACGTAAATGCAGGTAATATCTGATACAGAAGACACCCCCTCACCTTAATCTCGGCTAAGTGTGTGACAGCCCCCCCGTAGTATGCACTCTGGGGCAGGCCCTGTATGAATCCCTGGTACTCCTCTATCAGCTCCTGCTCAGTGGAGAAGAGACCCACATGGAGAGCACACTCCACCGCTGTGGGTGGGTACACACACATCTCAGGCAGCATGTCACACTCACTGTCACAGGCAAAGACTGACAGGATCTCGTCGTATGAGGAGAACCCAGCGATGTCCTCTAGGGTCTCTGTGTCTAGGCATACACTCTGGTTGAGTCGGGTCTCTAGGGTGCGGGTTATTGCCTCCCTCACCTCGAACCCATGCCCAAATAGGTCTCGGTAGGCGTCGCCTGGGGGTCAGAGAGGGCTTCAGAATACCAACTCGAGGTAGTATAGTAGTTGATTGATACAGACATACCGATACAGACATTCTGATTCACCCACCTAGAGCCTCCTCCGGCCTCTCTAAGCATACAGTAACAGGAGGTGTATAAGTGGTGCGGTGCAGCATTGGATGTAAAGTGCCTGTCCACGTGTGGAAGAGGGTGATCAAGCCCCTCATACCGTCCTGTTTGATAGTACCCCACTCCTCAGGGGTGAATGACCCATCGACTGTCCACACCCCCTCTGCATCCACTGACGCAGACACAGGCAGCTCATACACAGGGTACAGGGGGTAGGGGTGGATATCCACAGATAGGGGGGTGGTGCGGGTAGCCAGGGTGACCACCTTGGAGGCGTGGTTACCCTGGGGGTCAGTTAAGTCATGAGGTATGTCTAGGAGCACTGCGGCAAGAGAGGCCCAGTCAATATATATATGGTATACATATTTACAATATTATATATATACCTGGAGGTACCCCCATACATCCAGACTGACATCTGTGCTGGAGTGGTCACTGAGGGTGGGCACATCATCACTCTCCACCTCTCCCAGGGTGAGGCATGGAGGTGTGAGGTAGTGCCTGACGTTCATCTGTTCCAGTGCTGTCTGCCAGGGTGTGAGGAAGAGACGCCCAGTGGTCTCTGGGGGGTGAGGGAGGGGACATAGGCAACATGTGGTATCCAAATACACTATGCTGGTAATATATATAGTATCTACCTAGGCATGCCGCAGCCATTGTATCCAGCATGGTCAGCAGTCTAGTGGCCCTGACCGTCACATCAGCCACCACGTGCATACGCACATCGGCCCTATCAACGTGGATGCCCTGCCATTAGTCAGAGTATATATGCACATATTACCGACTATGAGAGAGAGTATATGAACACAGAGTATGGCCGCACATCAGACACACCTCTATCCTCCCTAGCACTCTCTTCCGCTCCCCCCCCGTGAGCATCTCCCTCATCTGCCTCCTCTCGGCATGGGACACAACATCATCCACGCGGGTGTCAATCTCCTGAGGGTAAGGTCAACATATATATACTGTATATACATACACACACACACACATATATATATATATATATATATATATATACATATATATATCCACTTGAATCCACACATCATCCACGCGGGTGTCAATCTCCTGAGGGTAAGTATTATACACAATGCATATACCCATGCATATATCCATCCACACGCGTGTCAATCTCCTTGCGGTGATGTCAACACTGTTACATAGAGCACATTTGTATATACATGTATTATACTCCAATATACCTCCGAGAGACTGGCTGAGAAGCACTGGCTGATGCCTGTCCTCACCACGTCCTCTAGCAGAGACCGTATACACTCTGCGAACCCTCTGTTGGTGGCACATGACTCCAGCATGTTACGCTCTGTCAGGGCAGGGGGGATGTCGGGGAGGTCGAGGAGAGACCCACAGGAGAGCTCGTGTCTGGAGGTAAGTTCAGTATATATATAGCTATAGCGCTAGACCTTAACACATGATGCTAACTAGTGTACGAATCCTTCCCCTGATTCTGCCTAACAGAGAACGCGATATACACATATGAGAGTACGACTAGATAAACACTACCCCGAGCCTGACCATCGCAAACATTAGAAGAAGAATACAACTGAATGAATATGTGTATATATGCATGTATGCATACCTGACCATCACAAACATGGCCTTGAGGGCATCGGGGTTCATGATGGCACTCTGGGGGTGAGGAGGAGGCAGCGAGTACTATAGGGGTCAATATGACAGCGCACCAACCATCCAACAGCACCAGGATGCATGGTAACACAAAGTATGGTATACTAAGACTGAACCTGAGGTGTGACAGCCAGCATCACCCTGCTGACATCGTGTAGGGTACCCATGAACTCAAGTATCCTGGGGCCAAAGTCACGGTCTAGAATCTGAGGGGGTGAGCAATCACGATAGAAAAGATGATTGAGAACAGGGTATATGTATGTACGTATATCACTCACCAGGAGGTTATCGTTGAGCCACTTGGCCCTCCTCACAAACTCCTTATGGCCTATGCGGGTATCCCTGGCGTCCTGGGGTGAGGGACAGTACACCCTTAATATATATACACAACACCAGAGATAGAGAGGAACATATATATCCATCCTAGATGACAGCCGACTATATACTGTAAAAGTCACCATCTGGTGTCTGGTTCATGGGAATCTAGCATATTACCCACCCTAGCACTGTCTGACACACTGGACTGGGGGGCAGAGTGGACGGCGAGGAGGGAGGTCTGGGGGGTCAGAATGAATACATGATTGAGATACAAAAAACCCAATACACCTTACAGACAGTACATACCTTAATCTCTGTAACAACCTCCTCAGGCAGTATATCCGCCAGGTCAGAGAGACTCTCTCCCTCTCCCTCTACGTAGTCTACAGAGTCACTATTCACAGCGGGTCCAGACAACAGCCCAGCCAGACCCGCCACCCTACCCAGCACCTCTCTCTCCCTCTCCCGGCGAGCCATGGATGCTCTGTCCACTGCTCTCTCTCCATCCCCCTCCTCTGTCTCTGTGTATGCATAGTATGATGTCATGTCCTGACTGTCTGCCAGACTGAGTATGTCCATGGAACTGTTGAGGTGATAGGCACTGTGGGAGAGCTTGTCCCGGAGGGTGCACTCTCTCTCTCTCTCTTCCTCTTGTCCTCCCACAGTGCCTATCCTGCTCACACAGGCAGCGGCATCGAGCTGGAGTGTCAGAGTGGGATATACTTAATATATATACACATAGAGGGAATGCGCCACACCCTCACTTGGAACAATACTAGATTACAGGAACACAGTTGTTCAGATCCCCCTACCTGCAGCACCGTCTCGAGTCCTATTGCCCCCCCTGAGCCATGCACTCTAGAGGGTGCAGGCACATAGCACGAGGAGTGCAGCCTGAAGGTGTCCTGGGGGGTTAGACAGGAGAGGACATAAGAGACACAGTATATGAGTATGGGTAGATATATGTAAATGAAGCATGAGGAGTGTAGCGTGAAGGTGTCTTGGGATAAGTCTAGAGAGATAGAGGGAGGACAGATAGAGTAGAGCCCTCACCCCCTGTGCCTCTACAGCGACTGTGCTTGTGTGGCAGTCCCTGCTAAGTAGTCTGCACCGGACCCACTCGTCAGTCACACCTGGGTTAGTATAAAAAAGAAATATACATACAACCATAGATAGAGAGAGAGAGGGACAGAGGTAGGCTGAAAACTCGTCAGTCACACCTGAAAGGAGAGGTGGGAGATATATGTCAAATGTGTGTAAGTATATTATGTTGGCTCAAGACCATTTTGGGCATATATGTATTATTATTATACATATATATACATAGAAAAGATCTTACAACACCCCCACCTGCGTCGAGTGTACAGTACCCTGTCATCCCGTCCCCCTCCTCTCTCTCCTCCCCTATCGCATCATAGTCCTCATTGTCATCAAGGTGGGGCAGATTGCGCTCCACAAACTCCTGGCAGTGAGGTAACACATGGGTAAGAGAGAACTGTCACTCATGACCATTCATGACTTATCCATATATGAAATGATGCACCCCGTGGATCTACCCCCTGCGATACCCAAACACACCCACAAATACAAATATATGTATAAATAGCATACACACCTGCAGAGAGATTGCCCCGCCAAAGGGACAGGACAGGTGCTCTGCAAAGGAAGGGGACTGGGGATGAGGGAGGTGGAGGGTAGAGACATGTGGGGAGGGTGATCAGAGAGTACACAGTCGACACATACCCTGCGGCTGCACACACTGAACAACAGAAGCGCAAATACATAGATACCCAAGTATATATATATGTGGACATAATATAGTATATACATACCCTGCGACTGCACACAATGAGCTGTGATGATGGGCTGAAGAGTGGACTGGGTCTGTCTCTCCAGCCAGAGGGAGAGAGAGAGGCAGAGGGGGACTTGGACTGAGTGGCACTGCGGTGGTAGGCGTGGGGGGAGGCGGAGTGGGATATAGGAGGTATCACCCTATCAACCACATCATCCAGGGATGACTGGCTGGAGGGGTCTGTGCCTATGCTGTCTAGGGGTCTGATATGATGCCTAGTGGAGGGGGACTCACTAATGCTGCCATAGGAACTCCCTTCAATGGGGTCCAGTCTCTCCCTCTCTCTCTCTCTCTCTCTCTCCCTCTCCCTCTCCCTCTGGTCCAGTGGTATCAGATGTGCCAACTGCTCTGGTTGTTCATGGGTGTGGTGGCCCTTCCCTATACCGTCCATCTTGGCTAGGAACTTGGGCACACGCAGCCTGAGGTTAGTATGTGTATATACAGAGAGACAGAGAGAGAGAGATACATACATATACACAGGTAGAGTGAGAGAACATAATATTATCATGGAACTTGGGCACGCGCTGCCTGGGGTTGGAAGACATATAGAGAGACAGAGGCATATATAAGCACACATAAAGAGAGAGAGAGAACATAAACATAAGCATATAAAGGTACTTCCGCACACGTAGCCTGCGGATAGTATTCAGATGGATAGATATCCACAGCTTACATGTATATACACGTATAAATGTAATATACCGTGTGGAGGAATAGTGTGTGATGTTATACCTGACTGTGGGACTGCTGCCAAAGATATATATATAGAGAGACAGAGAGACAGAGACATCAGAGGGTATGTATAAACAGCATACATGCCATACCTGACTGTGGGACTGCTGCCAAAGATATACAGAGACAGAGACAGAGAGATAGAGACATCAGAGGTTATGTCTAAGCATACATGCCATACCTGACTGTGGGACTGCTACCAAAGGAGTGAGAGGTGGTGGACCTAATACCCTCTCTCACTCTCTCCTTGTGCTTTGCGAAGTGTGACCCTAGTACAGATTGGCTCCTGTTCCTTGGTCTCTCCCTCTCTCTCTCCCTCTCTCTGTCACCTCTCTCCCCTCTGTCTGCCAGTATGGCTAGGGGAGAGGGGGTGGTCATAGAAGGAAGGGTGGAGTGCTGGGGTTAGTTGCATACAGTGTGTATATATATACATTGAGAGAGAGAGAGAGAGGGATGGATGGGCCATGGCTGGACTGGTGGAGGTCTGGGACTAGCAAGCATATATACATATAGGCAAGTATATATACATATATATATGTGGGTGTGAGAGGATTACTCATTCATGTATATATATTCACCCCCCCCCCCCTTACTCATGCTCATACTCATTGACAGAGGTGACACCTCTGGCACCTTGTATACATAGTATGTATATTAATATATATGTATACATATCTATACATATACAATTGGATGATACCTTAGTCATGCCCATTGACAGAGGTGACACCTCTGGCACCTTTGGTGCTCTGTCGCCTAGTATCTCCTGAGGGGTGAGGGGAGGGACGAAGAGAGTGTGTGTAAGAGAGAGAGAGAGAGAGACGTTGGCCAATATCTCCTGGGGGTGAGGGAGAGGGAGAGTGGATGCCGACGATGTCTTCTTCGACAGTGGCGAGGGGGGGGGGGGGGGGAGAGGTAAACTATATCGTCCTATACACACACCCCAATGTTGGGTTGGGGGGGGGGGGGGGGGGGGGGGTTGGGGGGGGGGGGGGGAAGAA
>BDIP01000252.1:0-13507 GCA_003568945.1 Kipferlia bialata
GGGCCCCCCCCTTTTTTTTTTTCTTTCCCCCCCCCCCCCCCCCCCCCCACCCCAGCACCTCTTCCAGGCCCTGCAGCATGTGTGTCTTGTGCCTAAGGGGTTCAAGCCCAGCCACCACAGGTTCGTGTATTGCATGTGCATGTTTCCACTCTGTATATTCATATCCCGACTCCATCCCACCCCAGGTTCTCCAGGGGCGGCCGTACCGATGCCGGTGTCTCTGCTAGCGGACAGGTATAGATATGCTCTGTCGTCCTATCGACGGATGTCTCCCTCTCTGTCTCACCCCTAGGTGGTGGCTCTCTGGGTCCGTGCTGCCTCTATGGAGGGTAGTGCCACTGTGAGAGGTGTCCAAAACATTCCCCAGGTTAGATATATATAGACATGTAAAGACATCCATGGCGATATATACATGAAGACATCGGCTTAGGTTTACTGTATGGTGTTGCATACCCTATGTTCCTATATATGTTCCTATACATGTGGCATATGCCCCTAACCCCTAGGACATGTACCTGTACAACAGGAACCCAAGGGACAGTGCACCCGAGGCACCCATGGAGAGAGAGCTCAACTACTGCAAGATGCTGAACTCAGGTACCGCTCTCTTCCATCCCTGATCTACCCTCTACCCCCCCTGCCTCTACCCCCCAGCTCTTCCTCAGTCTGTGGCAGTCAGGGCTTGGTCCCCAGTCCACGTGTCCTTCCACTCCCGCTTCAATGCCACAGGCAGAAGCTACAGGTATGCAGTATATGTCCCTATCCAGTCAATATGCTGCTCTCCGCTATACATCCCGGCCCACCCCCCAGATACCTGATCCCCGATGCTGCCCGTCTGGATGTGCCTGCCATGCAGAGAGCGGCACAGGACTTCCAGGGGGAGCACGACTTCACTAACTTCTGCAAGGTGGGGATAGTATATATGCGTTGAATGAACTATGTCGTCGTCCCTTCGTCTCACCGCCAGGCTGACCTTGAGACATACTCCCACCACGACAGAGTGATGCGTACCGTATCGGTGACCAGGCAGCCTGACGCCTCAGTGGCAGTGGCGGTGCAGGTACAGTGTGTGTGTGTGTGTGATACTGTTTGTAAGAGCTGTTAGTATTATGACGATTGTCATTAGAGTGCAATCGGCAGCAGTCGTTTCATGGATGGATACTCTACGCCCCCGTCTTGCAAAGACCCCTGTCTCACCCCAGGGCACTGCCTTCCTCTACCACCAGGTGCGGTGCATGGTGGCCATTCTCATGAGGTATCGGTGTCATGAGTCTCTCTCTCTCTCTCTCCCTCTCACTGCCAGAGTTGGTTCCCACCTAGAGTCCGTATCGATCGTTCGCAGGATGCTCTCCAGAGAGCCTCCCTTCCAGGACAAGCCTACCTATGCCCCTGCATCGCCCTTCCCACTCTGTCTAGTGGGAGTCATGTACGTAGCTGCCCTCTCCCTCTCCCTCTCCCTCTGTCTCTCCCTCTTCCTCTGTCTCTTGTCTCACAGCAGGTATCCTGAGAACTCATTCCGCTGGTGGGTCTCGCCACCCTTTGTGAGGTATGTGACTGTGTATCCCCTCTCTATTAGTGTAGACAGTGATTGGTGTGTACAGTAGAGTACCCTTGTGTATATTCACTGACCCCCCCCCCCCACCGCAGTGCCCCCCTGGCCTGTCACCTCCAGAGGGCAGCAGAGTACGAGGCCAGGGCAGCAGTCATGAGGGTGCTAGGTACCCGACACCCTACTCATACCCATGACCCATTTGCCCGTACTCACCCTAGCCTCGGACATTGTCGACGATTGCGATCAAGACAGGTTCCGGGAGAGCGAGAGGGAGAGCGACCACCCTGACGAGGCGTGTCTGTGGAGCAGAAGCCCAGGTGGAGGAGACTAGTATATATATATACTGATATATAGTGATATTGAGCAGAAGCCCCGATGCGTAGCACTTGGCACTAGCGTCTCCCTACACCTCCACATATCATCCCTCACCCCCCCAGGCTTCCACCCCCTGACCCTGTCCTCAGCTAAGCCGAGGGGCCCTGGGAGGGTCACTCTGAGGGACACAGATGAGCACCGAGATGGGGCCGAGACGCTCAATGCCGAGGGGGACTACCCCATGTACACGTACCCCGTCGACAGGGTGAGGCATCTGCATATCCCTCCCTCTCCCTACTTGTCACACATATATACACACTCACATACAGGTCATGGCAGACATGCCGAGAGAGCCATCTATGAAGACTAGGCGGGAGCGGGCCAGTGTAAAGTTTGCGGATAGGTGAGATTGCAACATGATCCGTCTAATCAGTGTGCCTTCCTCTCCTCTATACAATCTACCCTCAGGCCTGCCTTCCAGCTACCCACCATGGAGCAGCCACTGAGAGAGACGGTCAGGAACAAGGACGGGGTGTGTGTGGAGCTGGGGTCAGACACTGCACTCCACGCTGAGGGTGTGGTTGATAGCCTAGAGTCCACCCTTGGGTGTAGACCAGACACAGACAAGGTAGACGAACCAGACGCCAAGCGTCGCCCAGATTCGCAGGCTAGCGGTTCGTGAATATATCGTTATGTTGTTTGGCTGGTGTTTTCGATGTCACAATGTGACAGGCTCCTCGATGTGTATTTATGGCGTCAAAAGGGTGTAGAGCTCTCTCTCAGAGGCGTTACAGTGTAAGCTCTATCTAGAGTGCTACCTCAGCCTGACGACTCCTACTATCCAGGACTCGGTCGAGGAGTGGTAGTAGAACGTACAACTGGTCTGAAGGGTATCTGACCCCTGCGGCTGGTGTGCGTGAGGACTAGAGAGAGCCAGAGATGGATGACGGCATTGGATTCTTTGACGATGACTTCGGTGGGGAGCAGGAGTCCCCAGAGCTTGGCAGTGCAGGTGGGTGCCATGCAGGGGTAATGTGTACGGTATACCTGTGAGGGACTCCGTAGAGTCAGTGGTGTGTTCAGTTCTCTTTCGGTGTGTCCAACACATAGTTGACGTCTCTTGTTGCTATGTGTATCTGATGGCATAATAGTGATACAGGGCGTGTCTTCATATCAGCATTATGCTGTATATATTGCGGAGAACTGTGTGTTAGGGGGAGAGGGGGGGGGGGGTGACTACGGTATATATATGTCACCAATCTCACTGTTGTGCCTGTCAGTCCCACTCATATCCCAGGACTAGGAGCCAACCACTTTGCCCCCTTGCAGCCTGCTCTGCCGCATAGTCATGTCAGTCAGGAACCAGTAAACCAGGCAGTGGCTCCTCCAGGTGTCTTGCTGTTGATGTGTCTCTACACAGTATCTACCCCAACTGCCCTCCCACCCTTGCCGAGACCTTATCTCTGTCCTGTCCTCACCCCCAGTGTTCCATGAACCCACCCCCATCCCCCCTGGTTTCATAGCCACAGCCTCTGCCCACCATGTGGCCCCTCCGGCCCAATACACCCAGCTCGTGGTGCAACCTGCCCCCTCAGCAGACGATGGCTTCTTCAACGACCTTCCCCTCGAGGGGCAGGGTGCCGCATCTGACGCACAGGGTCAGGCAGAGGCGGATGCCTTCTTTGACTACGGTCTGCCTGACATGCCAGGGGCAGGGGGGGTGTCACATGGGTATGAGGAGGACGAGGCCGGGTTCTTCGACCAGCCCCACCCAGAGGAGACGAGGGGAGGGGCAGAGCAGGGAGCGCCACTCCACGAGAGTGACCTGCTCCCTCAGCCCTCACAGACTGTCCCTGAGGGTGTGGAGGGAGGGAGTGCAGGTGCGGCCCAGGGCATGCTCTCTTCAGGCATGCCAGGAGAGATGCCTGGGGAGATGGGTGGCAGTGGGGTGGACTTCTTCTCCGACCTCTCCCCTGACACCATGACCCAGGTGGAGGGGCAGGAGACAGAGGCAGAGGCAGAGGCAGAGGCAGAGGCAGAGGCAGAGGCAGTTGGTGTCCTTCCCACACCCTCCCCCGTCCTCACCTCAGTCTCTCTCCCTGAGAGAGAGAGGCCCCACCATGAGCCAACCCCAGTCTCTGTCTCTTCCACATCCTCCCTCTCCCGCACCCCTGTGGATCCCCTTGCAGGTGGCAGGCACAGTGTGGCCTCCTCGCCAGCAGACCTGGGGGGAGAGGGCGAGGAGAAGGGAGCCAGTGTAGCTCCCCCTCCCCCTAGCTATGCACCTCCCCCTCCGTCATACTCGGCCCCCCCACCCTCCTACGGCGCTGCCCCCCGGGCCACTGGATACACCCAGCGCCGCCCCTCTGCCACAGCCACCCCCCCAGGTACCTCAGGTGCCTTGGGTGCCCCCCCAGCCATGCCCCCCATGATGCTGGGGGGTGCCATGCCTGGGCAGCTCGAGGCCCTCATCGTACCCACGCCAGGTGCGGTCTCTATCCAGTATCCCTTCTCGTTTCCGATACACTCTCACTCTATACCCTCTACTGTCTCACTGTGTCTCTGACTCAGGTGGTGCCTTCCCTTCCCTCCCTTACGGAACACCAGAGTCAGAAGAGGGGAGAGAGAGAGAGAGAGGCATGAAGAGGGAAGCAAAGCTTGCCAGGGAGAGAGAAGCCGAGGCAGAGAGGGAGAGGGAGATGCAGCGCGCTCTGGAGCTTGAGCAAGAGAGAGAGAGACAGGCAGAGCTGGATAGAGAGAAGGAGAGAGAGGCTGAGAGGGAGAGGCAGGCAGCCAGGGAAAGACAGGCAGCCCTTGAGAGGGAGGAGCAGCTGTGTAGGGAGAGAGAAGCCGACAGGGAGAGGGAGAGAGAGAGAGAGGCCCTGCTTGAGAGGGAGAGAGAAGCCCAGAGAGAGAGAGAAGCCGAGATGGAGAGGGAGAGGCAGCGTCAGGTGGAGCTAGCAGCCGAGCAGGAGAGAGAGAGACTAGCGGAGCTTGAGAGAGAGAGGGAGAGGGAAGCTCAGCGTCAGCTAGACCTGCAGAGAGAGAGGGAAAGAGAGGCTAGGCTAGCAGAGGAGAGATTGGAGGAGGAAAGAGCGGCTGAGAGAGAGAGAGAGAGACTTGCGGAGGAGGAAGCAGAGAGAAAGAGAGAGAGGGAGAGAGCTCTGGCTGAGCAGCGCGGTGTCAAGGTCGTTGGGAGTGAGTCTCCGACCCTGACCCCCCTCCCCCTCCCCCTTGTGTCCTCCTCCCGACCCTCAGACGTCCTAGCAGCCCTGGACAGAAGGGTGTCAGAGTGTGAGGACAGGGTGCGTGAGGTCCCACTCTACTGTAGTCAGTGTTCTATTGTAGTCAGTGTTCTATGGTAGTTAGTGTTCTATTGTAGTTAGTGTTCTTTCCCGAGATAGTTGTAACTGACCTTAGGGCGACCACGACACCGCTGTGCTCTACAGTGCCCTGAGGCTCAGACTGGGCCTCAGCACGGGGTGCATAGTGGGGGATGGGCTAGACGCTACACAGAGCATGTGCGAGCTCCTCATCAGGTGCCACACAATAGTTGCATATATTGGTGGCTTGGATATAGCTCTGGTATTGATGGTTTGTATGTTGGTGTGGCTTCTGTTCCCAGAGTAATCTCCTGTCTCACCCATAGGACCTGGGAGGCAGGTGAGAGGGACGCCAGAGACAGAGAGAGAGAGCAGGCCGAGCGCATGGCTGGTGCATCCCCGCTCAGAATAGGTGGGCAGTCTGTGACATATGGCATGAGTACAGTATGTGTTAGTCTCTCTCACCCCCAGCAGACATAGACACCATTGGTGGGTTTGGGTCTGTAGTGCAGCTGACCAGTGCCCTGACTAAGGTATATAGTGGTGGGTCATGCTCTATACATAGACGATCACCCCACCATATCATAACATACATCATATCCCTTTACCCATACCCTTACCCCTCACTCCTAGGATGGTATTGAGCAGGCCTTCCAGGATGCCCTAGGTGCTGAGCGCTTCACCGCGGCATACCTTCTGGCCGCAGTGGCCAAGAGGACAGACTGGCAGGTGGGGTGGACACACACTACACGGGACGTGTTGGAATAGAGGAAGCTGGTGCAGAACAGAGGGTCCTTTTCTCTCTCTCTCACCTTAGGCCCTAGTGACCGAGACCCTTCTGGGCGAGATCTCGGCCACGGCCCCGGCCCTATTCAAACTGATATCGGCATCCAACGAGAGGTGGGGAGGGGTGGTGCTTCAGTATTTCCATACTCAATTGCTCACCCCATTGTTCTTGCGTCCTCTCATCCCTAGGGAGCTGACCGATGACGCCGTGTCTGGGCCTGGTGCTGCGGCACACTGGATGCCCCTACTGGCCAGGTGGGTCTATATGTATTATAGTATAGCTTCCAATCTCCACTCTTCCCCCCTCCCCCCTCACCCAGACTCATCTCTGCTGGAAAGAGAGACACTGACGACACCGATGACCCTGACCGTGCCCTGGCCCAGGAGGGACCGGGCATGGCGTCACCCCCCTCTCTCTTCTACTCGCCTGTCCTGGTGAGGCGCATGGTCCTACTGGCCTCCGCCCTCTACAACGTGAGTGACACACATGCCTCTCTCTCTTCCCTCTCTCTCACTGATACTTACCCAGGTTGGTAGCATCGTCCCTTGTCATGCTGTCCTGGTGGTGGCTGGAATGGTCCCCTACGTAGGTATGGCCACCTGGGTCTGGTAGTCTCTGTCACTCTCCGTCTCTCCCTCCCTACCTGTTGTTCCTCACCCCCTAGGTGCCCCCTTCGACTTCGACATTGTGGGTCTGGGGGTGGGGACAGAGAGAGGCAGGGACAGGGAGAGAGACAGGGAGTCCGAGGCAGACGTCTGGGGCTGGAGGGCAGTGGCCGCCAACCCAGCTGTCCTCGAGGTCACAGAGGTGCAGTTGTGTGAATATCCAGTGCATGTGTGTATGTGTACCCTTACCTCACTCTAGGTATATGAGTATGTCATGCAGCGTCACTTCATAGCTGCGGACCTGCTCGCTGGGGACGGGGAGAGAGAGGGACAGGCAGAGAGGGTGGCCGAGGCCCTCCCCTCAGTATGTCTGGGACCCATCCCATTCATACCCTCGGAGCTGGAAGGTTGGTGAGATTGGAGGAGTGATTGTCACATACTCGTGTATGTTAGTGTCAGTATATCGTGCCTCTTACCCCAGGCTTCCCCTACCCCGCCACCCCGTCCCCCTCCCCCTCCAAGAGGAGTAGGGCAGAGAGAGAGAGAGAGTTTGGCATGGAGGGGGAGATGAGTGACGACGACTCTTTCCTGGACATGCTGGACGATGACGACCTAGGTGCGTATCTGTGCAGTACTCCATCCCCCACTCATCTGTGTGTCCCTCTCTCCATTGCTGATGCCCAGGCCTCGACCTCGATGGAGACGACGCCCTTCCCCCCCTGCCTCCCCCGCACGCATCCCTGTCCAGGCTGCCGTTCTTCCCATTCCTCGTCCCTTTCCAGGTAGATGCGTTATACACATGTCGCTACTGCTAGTTCACTCACTTCGTTTCAGATGTCTCTGACCCTTTAGATGCAGCGCGTGGCCGGTACTCTTCCCCAGCGCACTGCTAGGGTGGGCGCCGTTGTCGCTGCCCCCCTGTCCCCTGCCTTCCACTTCAGCCCGGCCACCCCGGGTAGCAAGGCAGAGAGAGAGTGCCGGTCTGCCTATCTGGAGGCAGCCATCAAGAGGTGCGTGGTACTGTCTCGGATTCCCAAGTCGGTGGCGGAGACTGCTGAGAGGGAGAGAGAGAGAGACGGTCTCGACAGAGGGCAGGGCTATGCCCCCCTCCACGCCCACTCCATGAGTCTGTCGAGGTCCCTGCCCATGGGTCTCTTCTGCCAGGTACCTCTCTCTCCATGTATGTTGACTTCCACCCCCACATACACTCATACCATCTGTCTCTGTCTGTCTCTGTCTGTCTCACCCCCTAGGCCTCTCTGGTACCTGTCGACCCCCTAGCTGCAGCTGCCTGGAACAGTCAGGGCAGGCAGGGCATGGCACTCAGGAGGGACGGGCTCAGGGGGGGGTTGCTCTGTCACTGTGACAAGGTACTATGCTCTGTGCTATACTTCTCTTTGCAGCTACTCCATGCCATAGATCTGTCTCCTCTCTCCCTCTGACCCCAGTCTCTGTGGCTAGGCGACTCTGAAACCATGCGTGCTCTCCCCTCTGTGCTGAGTGTCCTATCCTCCTCTGCCTCAGACCGCAGTGGCCTCAGTGTGCATGTGCCCTCGGAGAGAGAGGCCCAGAAGGGGGTACTCAGGAGTGCCTCGTTCGGTGCCCTGCCCCAGCTGGTCAGGAAGAGCCAGAGCCAGAGCAGGTACGGCATGTGTCAGTTAGTATATGGACATTGAACCCCTAGGCTCTAAATGGATATATCTGACTCTAGGTCTGTGATGGTTGGCACCCCCCCTCCCAGTGCCATTCCCTTCAGACAAGCAGCACGAGAGGGAGAGAGGGCGAGGGAGAGAGAGAGAGACGCCCAGGCCAGGCAGAATGCTATGGTCCCAACCCAGTCAGGTACCGGGGCTAGTATACACAGCATGCATCTCATGGTCAAGGATGAATATATATTTGACTCTGTGTCCTGCAATTCTTCCACCCTCACCCCCAGTAACCGCCCCCGCCTCTGTGTTTGCGCCCTCTGTCCAGAGGCACAGGGAGGCAGACGGTGTCATACGTCCAGGGGTGTCTAAGAGACAGCCCCTGATGGGTGCCCCTGCCGGTGCAAGTGCAGGGGGGGCAGGGAGGGGCGGGCCCCTGATGCCTACATACCCTGTAACCCAGCAGCCTATGTCTATGCCTGTGCCTGTCGCCAGTGGGGCAAGGGCGCCCCTTGCAGCGGCACAGCCCTCCTACCAGGAGGTCCCCTCCCAGCCCCCTCAGCAGCAGAGAGGGCCCCTGGCCCCCATAGGGATACCCCAGGAGGGGACGGGCCCTGTGTACCAGGTGGAGCCAGACGGGTTCCACACCCCAGCTGGCACAGTGGCCCAAGTGATGAGGGGGGTGCCTCAGCCCCAGGGGGGGGCAGGACAAGTGCAGCCGGAGCAGGGACCCGTGCCCCTCCAGGGTATGGAGGCTCTGGGGACACAGGCCGTGCGGCACACAGAGGTGCGGGGCAGTGGGGCTGGTGCCATACCGGCCCCTGAGCCCCTGCAGCCAGTGTCTGCTGTGGCCACTGTGACTGCCCCTCCGCATACTGCTGCCTCTGCCCTGGGGAGTGGGGGGCAGGAACCCGTCCCTACCCACCAGGCACCAGCCCAGGGAGGGAGTCTGTTTGGGATCTATGACGAGCAGCACATGGTGGAGGTCCCAGGCCGTGAGGAGAGAGACGTCGTTGCGGCATCTGAACCCCAGAGGGAGAGACAGCTGGAGCCCTCTGAGTCTCTGTTCTACAGTGCCCCAGGCAGTGAGGCATACCCAGACAGCGACACCGGCCTGGCCCCTCTCAACCCACCCCTAGGGGGGGCAGAGAGAGAGGCCCCCGGGAAGGCATACGGTCACTGGGACAGAGACGAGGAGAGAGAGAGAGAGAGAGAGACTGACATGAGGGTGGTGGGCCGTGACAGTGACGTGTCCACCGTAGAGACCCCCCAGCCTCTGAGGCAGCACAGCAATGGGGGCCAGAGCCAGGCAGCGCCTCTTGGGAGGGGACTCGGCTACCAGTCTCCCCCTTCCCTCGACCGCCCTCTCACCATATCACACCCCTCCCGCTCCGGGTCTCGCTCTATCCCCCATGCCACACTGAGTCAGGGCGTGACGGAGGACGAGCCCCTGGGGTCCTTTGAGGCTCCGATGTACCCCTCCCACGGTGAGGCAGGGAGGGAGGGAGGAGTAGAGGGTGATGCACAGGCACATGCCGAGACAGTGCAGGAGCCCCCCTTCGACCCCCTGTCTCTCTCCGACATGCCACCCCCCATGGTGCCCATACACAGTGTGGGTGACACTGGTATGCACGGTGCCCAGGGTACACACCCAGGGGCAGGGGAGGACAAGGGCCCTCTCGCCCCCATCGGTATAGCCGAGACTGCCATGGGTGGAGGTACCTACGGTATGGGCCAGGAGCCTCCACAGCAGGAGTCCGAGCCAGAGAGTGGCGCCGCAGCCGAGGTGTCTGATGCCGCAGGGGTGCCCCTCCCGCCCACCATGCCCCCACCCATGCCTGTCCCCATGGGGGGTGCTATGATGGGATTCACCCCCATGGGGATGGGGGCTGAGCCTGCCGACTCTGCCCCTGCCACTGCCACCACTGGTAGGAAGTACCCAGGACGCCCTGCATCACAGAGGTTAGTAGGGCAGTCATTATTATCCACGTTTCCCTCTCTTACCCTTCAGACGTAGTGCGCGCCCTAGCTCTGTCCCCACCCCCGGCCTGTCCAATCCCTTTGCCAACCCATTTGGTGCCACAGCATTGGCCCAGCCACCCCTCTCCAACGGGGCCATGGGTGAGTGTGTGTTCATGTCTATTCACATATCTTCTTTCTATGGTAGGCCATTGGTATCTGACCCCCAGCCGCACCCCTCGGCTTCCAGCCCCTCCAGTCCCTGCCCCTCCCTCCCTCCGGCATGCCCCAGACAGGACCTGCCACTACAGGTACTCACCGTATCCACACTCTCACGATATCCAGCTATTCCCTATCCAGAGATGTCTGCCTCGAGTGTCTACTCATCGTGTCTCCCATGTCGTGCTGTCTCACCTCCAGGCCCGTCCTACCCTAGCCATGGGATGCGGAGTGCTCCGTCTGCCCCTCAGGCGCGTCTCTCTCACTCTCTACAGTACATTAATATCAATATGTATATATAAATTTATATGAACTCCTTCCCAACGAGCCTTCACCACTGATATTTGTGTTATTAGCAACTGCCTCTGACACGCAGAGTGCATTCCCCACCCCTAGAATGGATGTACATGCATCCAGTCATGGACAGGAAACGGGGGGAGAGAGAGAGGCTGACACCTCAGAGAGGACGGGACTAGACGAGACTAGCGAGACAGAGACAGAGAGAGAGAGAGAGAGAGAGGAGGAGAGGCAGAAGGAGTCAAAGCCCAAGAAGGAGTCCAGGGGCTGGTTTGGACGCAAGAAGAAGAAGGTGGGTGGTCACATCTATGTTATGATTGGTCGTCTCCCCATTGTATTGTTTTCAACTCTTTCACACACTCTCTCTTTCTCTCTCCCTCTCCCTCCCTCTCTCTCTCTCTCTCCCCCTATCTGTCTCCCACCCCAGAAGGGCAAGGAGGAGGATGATGCCACCGAGATGGACCTTGGCAAGGAGAACAAGTGAGTGTATCACATACCCTGCCGTTGTCAGTGACACTTCATAGTCCCATGTCTATACTGTATCCCTCACTGCCAGGTTTGTGTATGACGAGGGACTGAAGAAGTGGGTGACCCTGGATAAGAACGGAAAGCCCATCATCGAAAGAGAGCCCACTCCCCCTCCCCCTCCCCCGTCCTCCCACGGGTGAGTCCAATTCACTGGATTCTGTCACTCCCCCCCTTCCCTGTTTCTCACCCCAGGTCTGTGGCGTCCTCCGTCTCCAACACACCCTCCATGAGCACAGGCATGGCCGCACCCTCATACAGACGCTACCCCAACATGCTGTGACATCACTACTGACAGTTGTGTGGAGAGTCCTGGGTTGGGGGTGGTACTTCCACTGGGTATATTTGAATAGAGTAGCTTTTAGTGTTAGATGGTCGTCTGTGACAAGATGACTCGATAATCGAGTTTTTTACTCAATAATGAGCAAAGGGTGGAACTTCCATCATGGTGACCATCATGACCTCTCCTCCGAGATGCTGATGGCACGGGTGGCTGAGGTCACTGAGACGGCCGTTGAGTCTGGGGCTCTAAAGTCTATTATGACCGAGACAGAGTCAGTAATAGGTGAGAAATATAGTGACACTCTTTGCCACTCTCATGCACAGTGCTTCTTATATTGTGTTTTCTCGGCTCTTGTCGTAATTGCACTCCAAGTATTACATGAGAGTGATGGTAGCTGTATGTATTTGTGGAATACTGTCTGAAACTCAGTCTTGCTTTCATTCACTCCCCACCCCCTCTCCCTCCCACTCTCTCTCTAACCGTCAGAGGAGGGTATTGAGTTTGAACTGCGCTCCATATCCTCTTATAGGCGTAAGAGTGCAGCCAAGAAGGCCAGGGACCCAGACTTTAACCCCTTCCTTCCCTTTGAGAGAGCTCTCTACGTGTGTGATGTCCCTGGGTCTACATCCACCCCAGACGGAGCAGAGACCCCATATGTGTGTGTACTGAACAAGTTCAACGTGGTGGAGCGGCATATGGTATGTGAGTGACATCCTCTTGTACTTGTTATCTATTTACCTCCCGGCTACCGTACTCCTTGTCTCTTGCCTACCTTGCAGCTCATCATCACCCGTGCCTTTGAGTTGCAGACCCATGCCCTAACCCTGGGTGACTTCAGTGCCCTGGCCCATGTACTCAGAGAGGTAGGGAGTGGTGCATGTGGGTATATATATGCCACCCTGCCCTGCATCACTCACCCAAGGTCGATGGGCTGTGCTTCTACAACAGTGGGGCCGAGTCTGGGGCCAGCCAGAGACACAAACACATGCAGGTTTACTGATGTCCCTTACCTTATCCGGGTGCCGATCTCTATTCACCTCAGCTACTCCCGACGTCTGCCACTCCATTTGACACCCACTTCCAAGGGTTCAGAGATGACACACCCTCCAGGATACCAGGTTGGCAGTCATATGCTACTCTGTAACTATATATATATATATATATATATATATATATCACTCAGTACTCATTCCAGCGCTCGAGTTCGCCCATCTTGGGATGAATCTTCCGTACGACGAGTCTACACGACCTAGCGGGATTGCCTTGATGAGTGTCTATACGACACTTATGGGGGGACTGGGTATAACTGTTGGGGCAGACGGGGAGAGCAGTGCGCCATACAACATGTTGGGTCAGTACATTTAATGTATGTGTATCCTCATCTGTATCATCTGTGGGATCTGGGTTACAGTCTGCTTGAGCCTCTTCAGCGTGTTCCCCATGGCCTCTTCTGACACCCAGCTACCAGGCACTGGATGATGCTTGTCCCCCGGACGAGGGAGAGTGTGTGTGAACCTAATGACCTAGCTGGCGACACTGGTGTGTCACTCAATAGCCTTGCATTTGTGGGTAAACTATTGGTAAAGGACAGGGCGCAGAAAGAGACACTACTAAGAGTTGGTCTCATGAAGGCACTGAGTAGTGTGACAGAATAGACAAGTGACACATGTAACAACATATAGATAGACATCACGCTGAAGGAATCCTCTCCCCATGTCCGCTGTTCGTTCTTATCATCACCAAACAACCATTTGCCACCATACTGCCATCCTATCCCACAGCTGCATGTGCAAGTCAAGGTAGGAGTCTACCCCATCATAGTCTAACACCAACAACACATCCCAATTGATTAAACAGACACATCGACTTAAAGAGCCAAAGGACCAGACCCGAGCTCAGTGATCCTAAGGTGAGCGGATAAAACAGACAATAGTAGCTGAATGCGCTAAGTCTCAGACGAAAGTCGGTGATAGGCTCCACGTAGTTTACTCATCGG
>BDIP01000252.1:13558-23612 GCA_003568945.1 Kipferlia bialata
TCGGTCAGGATAAATTTGCTGGTTTCACATATTGGTCATCAACGACAAAGCGCAACCCAGTAAACGACGAATCCACATACCTCTACTCATATTCCGGCAAAGAGAGATACAAGCAGTTGTCTCTCTTTCCTGCCTCTTCATCGCTACGTCAAAAACAATGTTTTTGACACAAACCAATGGAATCTCCGACAATTGTTCGGAGGACCCGATTTGGGGAATTCTGATAAACATTGTTTTTCGAGTGTGGGAGGAAATCCGGTTTTCTCGTTGCAAGAAAGTGATCACACGGCCAGCGGGCTCAAGTCAAAGCTAGGGTTCTGGCTCTTTTTGGACGGTAAAGTAAGTTGAGTGTGTTGTATGGTGTCGTACTGGTGGTCTGTGCGTTATTGACTGGAGGGTGAAGGAGGGCCATGCGTTTGGGGGGGTTTCGTTTGTTGTTGGTGCGTATAGAGGCTTATTTGTGATTTTACCCCAGGTAAAAAATGGCTCGTCGTCCCGCCTGTTGCTACCGCTACCAGAAGAACAAGCCCTACCCCAAGTCTCGCTTCTGTAGGGGAGTGCCCGACCCCAAGATCAGAATCTACGATCTTGGCAACAAGAAGGCTGATGTGTCTGAGATGCCCTACTGCTTCCACCTTTGCTCTGGAGAGAAGGAGCAGGTCTCCTCTGAGGCTCTTGAGGCTTGCCGTATCGCTTGCAACAAGTACATCACCAACCAGTCCGGCCGTGAGTCCTTCCACCTGAGGATCCGTGTCCACCCCTTCCACGTGCTTCGCATCAACAAGATGCTTTCCTGTGCTGGTGCCGATAGGCTCCAGACCGGTATGAGAGGTGCTTGGGGAAAGCCCCAGGGCACTTGCGCCCGTGTCGCCATCAACCAGCCCCTGATGTCCGTCCGCTGCAAGGAGTCCGCTCGCCCTCACTGCGCTGAGGCTCTTCGCCGTGCCAAGTACAAGATTCCCGGCCGTCAGTTCATCGTTGCTTCTGACAACTGGGGATTCACCAAGTGGACTCGTGAGGAGTACCAGGAGCTCGAGGAGGCTGGCAAGCTCAGGTCTGATGGAGTGATCGCCAAGCTCATCAGCAACAAGGGCAAGTTCCCCACCGCTTAAGCAGCTTAAGGAATAGATACTTGATGTTGATTATTGATGTATTAGAATGGTACTAGGCCTAGTATATGTAGTTCGACTTTGCTTCCCTATGTATTGGTTTATTCGATAGAATACCAATGGCTGTTTGTCTGTGTCCACCGAAAGACATAAGGCTACTACTAGGCCTAGTAGCCCTCAGCTAAAGAATATTGTTTATTGCCATCTAGTCTCTCCTAAGAGGCATGGTTTCCTTCACTATCTCCTGCCCGGGGCGCATGGTCCAGATCATCAGGGTGTCTCCTGTGGAAATCTCCCGCTCATCAGCTGCGCGGAAGGCGGCAGTCAGGACACGCTTGGCCTCCTCTGCGGTAACAGGGTCCCTGGCCTTGAGCTCAGCATCAAGAACAGGCAGAACCAGGGACTCTCCGGCTCCAGATGCGGCGTATGGGGCCTTGAGTACACAGCCCACGGCATCATATGTGTATATGGCACAGGTGTTGTCCTGCCTGTTAGTCGCGTGGAAAGTGGGGCAGAAGCATAACTATATCGCAACATCCAATTACACCGGACCCCCACCTTGGTATCGACTCCAGCCAGGATGTTGAAGGTGTAGAAGGGGAAGAACCGGCGGCTGAATTGTGAGTGTCACAGAACAAAGGACGTTGGTATCTATACTGTTTAGATACACATACTGTGTCAGTGCCAAGGTATGATTACGTACTTGTAGAGAGTGGTGGCCAAGAGCTGGGCGAAGGCAGCGACACCCATCTTGGTGCGTGCCTGGTACTCATACTCCTGAGGGTCAGTATCTCTCCAACAAGAGCCTGATAACAAAGACCCAAGAATAGAGGGGTATTCAGTAACAGCTCACACATAACTACTAAACTATACCTGCTGCCTGATTCCAAGCTCCTTCCTGAGCCCAATCATGTCAGCGTGCATGCCAGCTGACATGAGTGGTCAGTGACACTAGGACACCAACAAAGAACAGAACAGACTCCCCAGTGCCATTACCATACTATAAACACATCTTGTACCTGTACCCATAACAATGTTCTCGTTGAACTGTGACAGCTTGGGGATATCCCTGGAATGAGAACAGGTGAGATTCATCAGTGACACTATGTGACACCGGTATTGCTTATTGTACACCCAACGCAGTGTTGAGTCATCTAAGCATTCCCTCTATCAAAGTTGTGCACCATACTTAAGTTGCAGTATCATTACTGATGTACCTATATGACTACAACCAGAGTCGCACTATACAGTGACCCACCTGTGGAGAATGTTGTATCCGTCGGACATACGGGTATCTCCAGCAATAAGCACGTAGTCAGGGCCAGCAATAGCCACACATGTGCTGGAATAAGGTGATTAGGGGACACACAGAACGGATATACAAATACACAAAAGGAGTGATACCACTTCTACGGTCCATAGTGTTCGCAATACCACACCAAAATACATTATTTTCACCAATAGAGGACGAAATAGTGCATCACTCACCCTCCGTTGTCCGTGTATGGACTGAAGGACATCTTCTTGTACGTTAGAGGGGTAAAGGGATGATCTCATCTCAGGAACCAAGAGTCTACACAAAAAAATATCCAAAGGGTACAATAGAGCAGTTGATCGCCACTGAGCGCCTATCTACTCTGCGGACAACAGCTGCAGGATGAGTGCCCTATCCGATCCTCATGTCATTCAGCTGCACAGGAAGTCTGTGTCACATACGGTTTATGATTTGGCGTGGGTACGTGAATTGTTCATGCATGTATGACCCTGAATCGAGCACTCCAATATGCTCTCACCCCCCAGGTCCCTGTGTCTGGCAGACTCATAGAGGTCGGTATCTCCCCTAGAGGCACAGGTGGGTGCCTGTGATGTGGTATTGCGCTGCACTGGTACCTGCGTGTACGAGAGTCTGATCTCCAGGTGTGCTCTCTATGTGGAAGCTGGATGAGAAGGACCTCAAGTGTGTGGCCGAGCACAACAAGGCAGCAGGTCTCAGGTGTGCATAGTGCTCCTTTCCCTCTTGGAACCACTCTCTGTAAGCTCAGTCCTTAACACATCAGGTGTTGCACCTTTGGGGGGAGCCTTCTGCCCAGGAGACATGTCTCTGCAGGAGACTTCGATGGTATATATATATGTATATGTATATATATAATATATATGTATATAATGCTGGCACTCCCAGTGCATCAAGTTATTATTCTATTTCTCTGTCTCTCTCTCAGTGTCTCTCTCTCTCTCTCTCTCTCTCTCTATCTATTCTGTGTTACTCCCTGCCAGGCCGCCTTCTTGTCTGGGACATAGAGGACATGTCCCGGCCTGTGTACCACACCAAGGGACACGAGGGCATCATCAACACCATCGATGCAGTGGGAGGCAGGTAGGGAACGTAGGCACTGCTCCAGACCTCAACAATCACTGCCACCCTTGTTGTTTCTCTCTCATATGGATGTGTATATTTGTATGTGAGTATCAGATGTGGGATCTGACCGCTAGGGACGCTAATGCTCTGGGTGCCCCTGAGATTGTGACGGGAGGTGCTGATGGAGTGGTCAATGTGTGGGACACCAGGTGCCCATACGATCTATCTGCCTCTGCCCCTCTCTCCATCTGATATCTATGTGTCTCTCTGATACTGATGCCTCACATCTTTTCTTACATCAGACAGGCAGGGGACCCCGTGGCAACCCTCAAGCCCAGCGCTGACTCTATGGGAGAGAAGCAGGTGCGGTTGTGACCTGATCTGACCTGATCTGATCTGATCTGTCGTGGTCAGTCTCTCTGCCCACCATCATACCCTCGTCTATATGGTCTTACCCCCAGGGTGTGAAGCAGCGCCCCGACTGTTGGTGTGTGAGGTTTGGGGGATGCAACGGGAGTGACGGCCAGCGGACAGTGGCTGCCGGGTACGACAGTGGAGACCTCAAGCTGTGGGACCTCAGGGCGATGAAGGTGGGTATATATCTCATTGCCATGACGTTGGGGTGCCTAAGCTACACTCTCCCAGGGGTTGCTGTCCATCTCTTTCTCTCTCCCGTTATGCATACTGGACTGGGACACAATGGATCACAGTTCTCGGGCTTTGCTTCCTACTTTGGGTGTAGTGTGAAGGCTACCCTCGTCTCACACTCAGGTGTCCTGGAGCCACCACTTTGACAACGGCATTGCCTCCCTTGACTTCGATAAGCAGGTAGGGTGTATTCATATAGTATATATGTATATATGTATATAGTATAGAAACAGGTAGTATATACCTATAGAGTAAAGACGCAGGGTAGGGACTCAGTCTCGAAGACGGGTATCTCTTCCCCTCGCTGTGTCTCATCCTGTGTCATGGTGTCTATATCTATATGATATATATATATATATATCTATATGATACCGACACTGTCTCACCCCTCAGGAGGGTGAGCCCAATAAGCTTGTCCTTGGCACCCTGGAGGGCAGGATGATATCCCTCGACCTCCAGACACTCAACCCCACCACAGGGTACCCCTTCGTGTCCACAAAGGTACGGTGTATACGGTGTGCTGAAATGTGTAGATGCAGGGTGTACTCTGCTCTCTCTCTTGATCTAATTGCGAGATATCGAACGAGGGCAAGGGTAGCTCTGTGTGGGCCATCAAGCATGCCCCCAACCACCCCAACCTGTGGCTGTCCAGCTGGGCGGGGAGGCTAGGTACACGGGGTGGCATATGCTCTGTCAAGTGTTGGTGTAGATACTCTCTCTCCCTCCCCCCACCCCAGGTGTCTTTGAGTACAAGTACCCGGAGCAGAGGTCCAGGACAGACCCCCAGGTGCTGTCTTCCCATCTCTCTCTCTCTCTCTCTCTCTCCTTCCTCTCACCCTCAGATGGGCAAGCAGGGGGTGGCTGGTACTGTCAACATGGTATCCGACTCAATCCTCAGTAGCCAGCCAGTCAACTCCATATCCTGGAACAGGTGTGCACTCGCTACTCTATTCTCTCTTGAGTTTGATACATGAGTATGTATATATATATATATGTGTGTGTGTGTGTGTGTGTGTGTGTGTGCAGGCACTCCCTCACCCCAGGGAGAAGGAGGGTCTGGTTGCATGGTCATGCTTCGACCAGACAGTCTGTGTGGGTATGGTCAACAACCTCGATTAGATGCAGGGTTAACGGGATCTGTAATTCTCAGTTTTGTTCTAGTTTCGTGTCTTGTGCCTTTAGTGTATTTGTAGCAATAGATTGCGTTTATATAGACTGAAATTCTGCCCGTATCAGAGGTTTCAATACAGAATAGTAGGAATATGGGTATACCATCCTATTGGAGTGTCTCTATGGTATCAAGAAGAGGACAAATGTCTGGGATTTCTCAAGTAAGGCTCCGATCATACAGTAGAGGATATGAGACCCTTAGTGGCCCCCGACCAATCTGTCTGACGCCGAGCTTTGGTCCCAAGCCTTTGGAGCAAGGTGGCAGAGGTTAGCCATCTCAGAAGATCTACGACTCGGTTGACAATACTGAGCACTACAGACGGATGGTGTGCCTCTGGGGTACGTTGAGGAAAGCAGTGTCAAGTTGACACTGTCAACTGGAATGGTCCCATGTTGAGACTCTCAACTGAATGGTCTGTGACTTGAGGTCAGGAAACACTTAACGGGTAGAGATCTACAGACTGCATTCACCACTAGGGACACACTTCTCACCCCATCTATTGGTTATGAGCACAAAGCGTTCGATTCCATTTGATGGCGTTACGCGACACGTGGAATTAGTGGTCGCGCATGTTTGGGATAACTGAATAATTCAGCTTGAATTTGACGGCTTGTCCTGTCGCTATGTTGCATGAATCTTTAGTATATATATATGACAGTCCCATCATGGGACTCCTATGGAACAGGAGAATGGTATTTACCCGTCTCTTTGTCAAACATAATATAGGACATATGTTAGCACTCTTTAGGCATCCATACATATATTCAGTGCACCAGGAACTCCCTTTAAGGGAGTCCCTTATACGACCTGAATTTGTAGACTACTAATAGTAGTACACCTTCCTTATCACTGAGATCTATCTGTAAGGATTCTCCGACCTCAATTTGTATATAGAACATGATCTAATGTGTCTGAGATAGCATGACCATCTTGATTCCGGCGGGTGAGACTAGGAAACTTAGCTTAGCTAAGTTAGCTAGTCTCGTGTACATATGGAATGCTCGACCCCGACGACTAAGAGGGTCAAGACGTCACCGGCCAAACTGAGAACCAACTTTACCAAGACTGCTATCACACAGTACATTCACCATGCATGAGTTCTCTCGGGGGAGTTCTGTGACGGAACCGTCAATTTCTATGACCTGCATGATGAAACATAAAGAACAAGGGACGAAGGCATCTTTTCATTGGCCTTATCGATATATGCAACTAGACCTAGCGATGCCTTCAGAGACATGTATGTGAGAGTTGAAAGAGGTGAATACACTAGTATTCGATGTACACTCTACATAGGGTAGCCGTCCAGCAGACTCTTGGGCTCCTCTGGATCCGCCTGATGTTGAACACCAGAGCAGGGTATAGAGCTGTACGGGTGTAGACACACCATACGGAAGAGCTGGGGGCATTGCCAATAATAATGACGAATCATAGAGAGGCTCCCCAGGGACATCACAGGACTGGTAAACCTCGCTCATGATGATAGTGATACGAGAGAGAGAGAGAGTGGTGTCCCCAATAGCCATGTTATCGGCAGGGCTGCTCCCTCTGTCTGGTTGACACAGGTAGAGAGACTCAGTCTGTCCCTACATCGGTTCGGCGGATGCGTTCTATCTGACGCTCCCACGGGTCGCTAACGTGACACCACTGTATGTACCTACAGTTACGTGACATAATGACATGCCACGATATACCATGTGTATGTGGCATTGACAGCGAAGTCCGACCTGCCCACAAGTGGCAGAGCCTCTGCAAACATCGAGGGTGACAGCACTCAACCACGCAGCCATCCCAGAGGACCATGCCTCCATTGGTGTATGGCTCCACTGGTGTATGCCTAGGTCTGTATCTCTGTCTATGCCTAGGACTGGTGGAAGGGCAGGGGCGGGTGGGCCTCTGGTATGGGTGCAGAGAGGGCCTTGGCAGCTCGAACATGCCTCAGTCTCTCCCGGTCCCTTGGGTGAGGCTGACAGTGATGGAAGAGAAGAAGCACCAGGTACCTATATACATCGTCCTCCAGGGCGTCGTTGGAGCTGACCAGCTTGGCGTAGAGAGTGAGCCACTGCTCAGAGTCCTTGATGTGCTGGTCCCTGAGGGGTCAGAGAGAGAGAGGCTGGGAGAGACACGCACCGAGAGTGAGAGTGAGTATGGCCGCACCTGAACCCTGCGAATGCCTCAGCCTCAGAGTGCAGTCTCTGGCTAGTCTTCTTGACGCGGTAGAGAGAGTGTGCGATCCAGCGGATATGGTCCCGTATGGCCTGGGATATGCGTGTGACTGTGCTACAGAGGGCAGCCTCGGTCTCAAACACCTAGGGGTAAGGGGGTAAAGAGAGAGGGGAGGACACACAATGAATTGGTTGCAGGGCCTGGTACCTCTATGGGAGGGAAGGAGAGCCCAAACGACACACTCTTGGGCGGGGACACCACTCGTTCTGTCTCTCTGTCCCTCTCCTTCTCCTTCTCCTTCTCTCTCTCTCTCTGCTCTGTGGCCCCAGGGGTAGAGTGCACAGTCACCATAGCCTGGCATGGGAAGAGAGGGAGGGGTATGTAACTCGACAACTAACACGGTACCCGAAATATACCTTTGGGAATAGGGGACCTCCCAGAATACGCCTCACCACCTGACCGATATCGAGGAGGGGGGGTGTCCCTAGGTCCTGGGGTCAGACACAAGAGGCCTCTAGACAATAGGCCAATGAAAGGAATTACCAAGAGTAAGGAATCACAATACTTTGGCAGAGATATGGCAGGATATGGCCCATGTACCTCTCTGTCCTCTAGGATGTCGTCTATGAGGTCATAGCACTCATTGTACACCTCGCTCGCTGCTATGTCGGCATAGTAGTCGTCTATCTGACATGTGAGATGTACATATACAAATGTATATACAAACGAGAGATATGTACAGTGAAATAGGCAGTGACTCAAGTGACGAGAGACAAGGTGTACATAGGTGTGATACCTCCTCTGTCGCTGCATCACAGACGTCGTCCACCCTGTCCTGCCCCCTTGCTGTCTCCAGGGCATGGACCAGGGCCGAGGTGGCCCTGAGTGAGGGAGGGGGGGGGGGGGGATATATGCACTATAATGTGTTAATGCATACAGCCTCGCCAAACGACATTGCATTGATACACAGGACACTTCAGATACTTCCTCTGCGGAAGAGTGTCAATGTGACAACAGACCCACCTGTATATCTGCAGCAGTGACGCATAGAGAGACGCAATCTGTGCTGGCTGCACGTTGTTGGGGTCCGAGAGTGAGATAGATGCCGCAGTCTCCTCACAAGAGTCGCGGCCATCCCTATCCCTATCCTTCCCGTCTCTCTCTCTCTCTCTCTCTCTCCGATTCCTGTTCCGCTGCCCTTGGGGCGTGGACCCGTCCCTCTCCTTCCCTGTGGCACTGCGGTTTCTCTTTGTGGGGGTGACTGACTCTCTCTCTGCTTTCCCGCTCTCCCTCTCTCTCTTGTGCTCCAGTATCCGCATGGCACTCAGCAGCCCATCCTGGGCAGTCTCTCCCCCTCTCCCCCTCTCACCCGCTCTCCCACTCACAGGAGAGTCCGACGGGTATCTCTCGGCCTCCTCTTCTCTCTCTCTCTCCTGGTCCTCTCTCTCCTGCTTTGCAATCACCTCCCGCACCTGCCTAGCGTGACGGGCCTTCTCTGGTGGTGAGACCGAGAGGTGTAGAGACAGGGAAAGAGGTAGGTACAGGGGACAAGGACCCAGTCCACTGACACAGGTGACACCACCCACCTGCTCTGAGTGCCCTCTGCAGAGCCACCACAGACCTGGTACCCACAGCTGGGCCACTGTCCCCATGAGTAGGGGCACTGGGGTGGGTGGGTGGGAGAGAGAGAGAGAGAGAAAGGATATATACAGAGAGACACGGTATCAGGAGGAACACATACCGAAGCTTAGCATTCCGGACGCGCTGTGCATATTGTAGGAGAAGCAGGGTCTGGGGAATGGATCTGGGGTGAGTAATGACGACATATATAGATAGGGGGGATATTTATATACATATATTAATATAGTTACAAAGAGAAAGCGCAGCCCGTGACATGTGATATACCTAGCGCTTGGGGATATGGAGAGACAGAATGCCACTCTGGCGCCAGAGAGGAGTGCCGGGGCCAGGGCCTGGTATTAGAAAGCAAATAGTGGCGTATTCAATGAGTCCCTCTGGATACAAGTACACCACCACGCACCTTTGTGAGTGAGCTCTCTCTGACGGGGGTCCTCTTCCCACTGAGGCTGGACAGGACCCGGGACAGGGCGCTGAGCCCGTCGGAGTTGGCACGGCCACTGCCTAAGGGTAAGAGACAGGGAGAGACTGTGTGAGACGTGACGCCTGCAGAGAACGCACCTAGCTCTGCAAGGACCAGCTCCCCCTCGCCCCCCTGGGGCCTGGCATACACCAGCAGGTGCCCTAGGGGTGGGGGTGTGGGCATGCGGGACCGGGACATCGGACTCTTCCTGCAGGGTGAGACAATGTGTATGGGACAGAGCCCGGCAAACACTGAGGATGCACCCCTTCGCCTCCGGGTGCCCTACCTGAGGCTCGCCTCGTTCTCTGTCACGTGTCTGGCCACCAGCGTGTCTAGCCACCCGTCCAGAATGGACAGGGCCTGAGGTGGGAGATATATATGAGAGACATGACACGGGAGATACAGACATGACCTGACATGACAGGATGCGCAGAGCACCCCATATTCAGTTCAGCCCCCCCCCCCCTCCACTATAAACTCAGATGCGTCCTACCTTACCCACCGTT
>BDIP01000253.1:0-23576 GCA_003568945.1 Kipferlia bialata
TATATATATATATATATTAGAAGCTCTTACTGGCCATCCTCACAGCATGTGGAGTGCTGTCCTGCCTAGGTATGTATGTATATACATATATATATATATTGTATTATGTGTTTGAATATATATATGTATGTGTCACGGCATGTTTTGTGCTATCCTGTCTAGGTATCTAATGCGTACTTATGTTTAAGTATGGACTCATATTCGAATCAATGGTCTCTCCTCCCCTGCTCTCTCTCACACACACTCTCTTACTCCGGTACACAGATTCTCTCTCCCTATATATATATATGTTTACATATTGACAAGGAGTGTGGGTCTCATTCTTCAGGATATGCACGCCCCCCCCCTGACATCGTGTCTCAATATATGTGTGTGTATATGTGTAATCATGTATGTATCATTTAATCTCATTCTTCAGGATGTGCCCTGCTCCCCTCCGACAACCTTGTTGCAGCCTGTGCCATCTACATTGTGGGACTGTTTGGGTTCCATGCCGCAAACATCTTCTACGGTATGTCTGGCAGTCACCTGCATACCATGTATATCTTGCTTTATATACACTATTACGGTGCATATATGTATTACACGCATATACTCCCTAGACTAGCCTCCTGCATTAACTATATATTATTCCAGACTCTTTTCTCCCCAGACCTGGCATTGTTTCTCTGTCTCTCTTTCTCTATATGTATATATGAATACTATTCTATATACACTCTCACCCTTAGACTCCCTGCTCCCCGGCATTGTCTCGTCCAACGAACAGGCAGACACAGTGTCTGCCATGGGATTTGCGGCAGGTACATATATATAGTATATATAGTATATATAGTATATATAGTGTATATAGTATATATAGTGTATATAGTATATATAGTATATATAGTATATACAATAATGTACATATTCTAATTGCTGTATACAAGTGAACAGGCAGACACAGTGTCAGCAATGGGATTCGCAGCAGGTGTGTAAGATTTAGCATATGTATGTATGACTTGTGTGGGTATATAGTATTGTGTTCCATGTCCCCACACACACATACACATAAACGCACTATGTATTTGTGTAATCTTCCTCTCTCCCTCTTATCTCTGACATTAGCCTCCATTTCCTAGTCTGCCATATTCTCTTTCTCTCATTCTGGCTATATATATATATATATATGTATAACCTCTCTCTCTCTCTCTCATCTCTAAGGCTACATTGGTGGTGGACTCCAGTTCTTGGTCCAGCACACTCACTCTCTCTCTCTCTATATATATATACATGTATATATATATCCCCTCTCTCTCTCATCTCTTAGGCTACATTGGTGGTGGCCTCCAGTTCCTGGTCTGTGTCTACCTCTCTCTCTCTCTCTATCTCTCTCCCTCTCTCTACATATATATACTTACCAAAGGATACATTGGGGGTGGTCTGCAGTTCCTGGTCTGTGTCATCCTGTACCTGGTACTGGACAGCACTGTGCTAGCTGTCAAGGTATACTTATATACCACTATACATACATATATACTATTATATATAGATATATATGCTATGTGTGTGTGTGTGTCTGTGTCATCCTGTACCTGGTGCTGGACAGCACTGTACTCGCTGTGAAGGTATACTGTATTTATATATATATATATATATATGTGTGTCTCTGTGTAGTTTTTGATTACGAATAGTACTTATTGTGCTTACCCTAGATCTTTGCCTTCACTGCCAGTGTATATATGGTAATATGAATCAATATATATAAACATATGTGTATTCATATCATGTGTAGTACTAATTGCTAACCCTCTGATCTCCTTTGCCTTCACCGCTGTCTGGTGGACCATCTTCACCCTGCCCCTGCTGTTCAACGTGCCAGAGATAGGTATAACAAAGGATATATAATACTGTATATCCATTTCCATTGTTAGTTACTGAATTATTGTATACATATATGAGTGTATGTTCTCTTCACCCTGCCTCTACTGTTCAATGTACCTGAGATAGGTATATATACACATGCATATGGGTAGAGAGCAATATATGTATGGCGGAGTGTATAAGTGTAACTGTATCTATAGTATGAGTTCACCCTGCCCCTGCTCTTCAATGTACCTTAGATACTTGTCTCATGCTAGGCTCTGCCACAATGCCTGTGTCCATGGTGCCTACTATATACATCATTGTACATTAGGTATATCATTGTACCTGTCTCACTGTAGGCTCTGCCGATGTGCCTGTGTCTGTGCCTGACCGTGCAGAGGGAGAAGCAGAGGGTAGTGACAGCACAGAGGTGTATACAGTATGTATATACTCTGATATGTATATACTCTGATATATATATACTCTGATATATATATATATATGATATGTATGATATATATGATCTGACCGTGTGGGGGGAGAGGGCAGTGGCAGCACAGAGGTAAAGAGGAGTCAGTCATAATTGTATATTGTATTCTTCATATTCTCTATTCTACACGTAGATATGTCTCAATAGTACTATTATCACCCTTACTCCCGGTCACCAGAAGAGAAGCAGTCATAACCCATATACATGTATTTATGTATATAAATATGTATATATACTATATGTCCTATTAGTCTACTAACCCAGGTCACCTCTGAGTCCAAGCAGTCCTTCTGGAGTGTGCTCAAGTTTTCACTGGTGGAGGTGGGGCATATCAGATATTTGTGCATAGATACGTGTATTCATTTAGTGACGGGTGCCCAAGTTCTCACTGGTGGAGGTGAGGCAGACTATGTATATCGAGTCCTTTTACCTTCTGACACTATATACATGTATTAATTGTATCAGGAGTGTCCACAAGTTCTCACTGGTGGAGGTGGGTCTGTTAGTTGCTGTAGTGTTCGAATACATACATAAAATAATGAATTGTTCCAATAGTGATACATCCCATATATTTTTATATATCCTTCAATCAGGTCAAACTCGTCTACATTTATACATATATATACCAACACCAGGTTGTTGACACCTTCAAGCAGGTCAAGCTCCTGTCCAACTGTGCCTTGTTCCTATTGGCATACTTCCTGGTAAGCAGTGCTATACAGTGTGGTATAGTGTATAAAGCATATATAGTATGTATATAGTTACTATTATACCTTTCTACATATGAATATGTTATATATCCAACTGTGCCCTGTTCCTGTTGGCATACTTCCTGGTATACACGCTATACCACATACACTATCAGATATACTATATACATATATAGGATAAGTACTGCTTTCTATAGACTGTGCCCTGTTCCTGCTGGCATACTTCCTGGTGGGTGAATGTATATATATATATATATATATATGTATATATATTGTATACTACTTCACTCTATAATGTGCCCTGTTCCCATTCTTCCTGATGTGTGAATATGTATATATGAATATCTATTCTTTCCATTATGTGTGTCTTGTGCCAACAACCCCACTCCAGTGCACTGACGGTGCCGATACTATCATCTCCATGACCATTGACATTGGAATAGATATATATATATATATATTAGATCTGCCCCTCAGCTCAGTACATTGACGGTGCCGATACCATCATCTCCATGGCCATCGACATCTATCTCTCTCTCTCTCTCTCTCTATCTCTTTCTAATTCCAGTACATAGACGGTGCCGATACCATCATCTCCATGGCCATTGACATTGGTATGAGCCTCGGGTTCCCAGCAGAGTCGCTGATCATAGTGCTACTGATGGTAAGTATATACAAGATATTTGTATTTAGTATGTAACTGTATATGGCAGTATATCCAGCAGAGTCACTGATCATAGTGCTACTGATGGTGAGTAAGTATAGATATATACAAATTATGGGTACTATATATATGTGTGTAGGTATAATATATGTGTTATTGTATGAGCCTCGGGTTCCCAGCAGAGTCTCTCATCATAGTGCTACTGATGGTGAGTAAGTATAGATAGATACACAATATGGGTACTATATACATATATGTATAGGCATAGTATAAGTGTATATATATGTATGAGCCTCGGGTTCCCAGCTGCTCATGGTAAGTTTGTATTAATATTTACATGCACTGTGTGTTTCATGTTCACTATTGTGTTCACAATATACGGCCCTTCAAGCACAGTCTCTGGTCTCAGGAATTCATGGTTCTTTAGACACACTCTCTCTCCCCTCACCCAAGGTTCAGTTCATCGGCATGCCCATGACCCTGCTCTTCACTAAGGTACAGGAGTATGTATCATTTACTAGAATCATATTGATGCATCATACACAATATGGTTCACTAAGGTATTTGAGTATACTAATACATGGCGATAGAAGGTATATTGCAGTAGCTACTAATTATATTGGATTCTGACCCATCAGCTTGTGTCCAAGATTGGTCCCAAGAAGGGTGTCATTCTGTGCTGTGCAGGATACCTTCTCGTGGTGGCACTAGGTACATGTATATATATATATATATATATATCACTTTATATATATATATATACGTAGATCTGGTACCGATACCTTCTCGTGGTGGCACTAGGTACGTGTAGATACACTCCATATACTATATGCACTTATAGTAGTTTAGTATATATATATATATATATATAAATTCCATGCTTACTCAATATCCACTGTGCCAGCATGTCGACATCTAGGCCGCATACATTTACTGCTGTCTCACCCCCCAGGCACCTTCATATCCAATATATATAATATATTAATATATGTCTGTGTGGGTGTGTTTATACAGGGCTCTGTTCTGGAAGTGTATATAAATGGATTGTTGTTAACATCCAGGCACCTTCATGTCCAAAGTTGTCTGGTTCTACTTTCATGATTTACTATTTGGACTACTACTTTTGTATTCTTTAGTAGTTCTGTTTGTTGTTAATATCCAGGCACCTTCATGTCCAATGTGGTCTGGTTCTACGTCCTGGGTGCATTGGTGGCATGTGTGCAGGGACCCATCCAGGTATGTATCTATATATATATAGTCTATATATATATATATATATATAGTCATGTAGATACATACATAAGTGCATACTCTTATGCTCTGGGTACACTGGTGGCATGTGTGCAGGGGCTCATCCAGGTGAGTACTATTACTACTACACATACTATAGACAAGTGATAGAACTATTATTGATAACTATTTACATCGTCTATCTAGTAGTATTGCCTTTCTTTTCCTACAAATGGTTGGTTTGTTTGTTTTGCTATTTGTTTGGAAACACTGTTTTGTCAACAGCATTGTTTGGCTGGCTGTTCTCATCTCTAGGCCCTGTCCCGCTCCCTCTTCACAAGGCTGGTCCCAGCAGACTGCGAGGGAAGGTTCTTCGGTGAGTGTGTATACTACGTATATATACTCGTTATATACACTGGTGTTTCCTCTTAGGTTTACCTCAAAGTGCATCACCACCTAGGAGTATTGAAGTCACAGGATTTGTGTATTGTATGTGGACTTTGTTACAGCCCCAGTATACCTACACTAGGACTCTACAACATCATTGGCAAGTTCTCCACCATCATTGGCCCCCTTCTCATCGGGGTCATCACCAGTGTCACTGGATCTACGCGGTTGAGCGTCGCGTCTCTCTCCATCCTCTTTATCGGGGGTGGCGGAGTGCTTCTTCTGGTAGACTTTGACGAGGGAGCCAAGCAGGCACTTGCATACCGCGTAGTTAGTCCAGGTACCTACTTGCGATTATACATATACGTATTTATGTATATCCTTGTCTGTTCATCGCGTAGATTTCTGACATCAGGGATGAAGGGCAAGGAGGCTCAGAAGGAGGAGGAGGGAGAGGGAGAGAGAAGTAGTGTGGATGAGGGAGAGAGTGGTGATACCGCCCCAGTGGTTATCAGCACCAACGTGTATCTGACATGAGCCTGAGAAGTACTCTGTTATACTAGTAAATGTGTCGTGTGTAACCTACCACTTACACTGTGTAACTAACGTTGGTAACACTACGTATGGGCTAGCATCCTGTCACAGGATTCCTGTGCGTCGGAGTATTATTGTGAGAGTATACATGCTGACGCAGCCCCATAGACTTGTAGTGGTGAAGACCACTATCAGTCAGTGACCAACACAGTCTGGTTCAATGAAAAGAGGTCTCATGGGTGGGGCCCTTACATGCACTGTCTAGTCCAGTGACTGGAGTGCATGTATGGGCACCACCCATGGGACAAGGGTATATACTATATGGGGAGATATTTACATCCGTGTGGGACACTAAAAGTATATGTATATATATATATCCCTTTGGAGCTCCTTCACACCGATCCGGACACCAGAGCATACAGACAGCGTCAGGTGCACATAGTCCTTCACAGGTGTAGACCCAATCACCTAGTGCTTGAATAATGAATAACATGCAGGTAACAGTCGTCTGTTGTGCAAGGTAAACCAGACCAAGAGACTAATCGTCACCCACAGATTGAGATGTCCAGTGTAATGAAAATGAACGTGGTAAACATTTCCCTCGTCTGTCCCAACAGGTAGGGACTGGTGGACAGGCCAGCCAGCCCATGAAGTAAGCGGTGGATTCTGTCTAACGTCTGAGACAGCACTGTCAGTTGTATCAGTGTCACCCGTAGATTGAGAAGTCTAGTGATAACAAAGAGGACAGGGACCATTTCACCCGGTTGTCCCAACAGACAGGGACTGGTGAACAGGCAATGCAACCCATGAAGAAAACGGTGGATTGCGGTTCAGCAGCAGTATCCAAGACCTTCACTTTGCTTTTCGCTTTGCTCTAATCGAAGCAAGCCATGCGCGCTTGTGATGTCTAGTGTAGACGCTAGAGAGTGGAGCCACTTTCAAAAGAGGTCGGACACGACGATGCCAGCCAACACAGTAATGCTACATCTAAGGTCGGGTCCATAACCTCAATGTGTTGGAATCTGACATCATATCACTTGGCCTTAGACACTGTATGGCAAGTTAGGTCAGGGTACACGCCGAGTTGTCAATGGTGACCAAGACGCACTCGACCTATTGTCACTGGTGGACAGGGTGCCTCGTCTGGGACAGATAGGCAACTTGCCTATCATAGGCAAGACTCAGTGTCTCAGCATGAGACTCTCATGCAGTCCTCGAGGAGTCAGTAGCAGTTGCCAGGACATCCACGCTAATCGCGCAACACGTCAGACACTCCTGTGTTGTCAATGGTGATCACAGTGTACTGTAAACCCATGAGGCTCTGGCCCCTGCCGACACTGCCAAAGGAGACAAGAGGAGACTGGTCTCGGAGGCAGATACAGTCATCGAGTGTACTAGTCTGGCCTGGAAGTCACACTCAGTGTGACACTAAGGCAAGTGCATAACAAGTCGGAATACCCGCATGTAGAGATGCCAACACCAGTAAGGCTTGGCCCATGTGTTCAGTGACACACTAAACCAGAAGGACCACTTTGCTAAACATATGTGCAACAAGTGGGACCAAAGGGACCTATGGAGGTCACTAGGCTTTATCTTACTCAATTGAGGTCATCATGTGACAGACAGGTAGCCCTATAGGGCTGTCCAATGCTGATACCTCATAGGGTCACTCCACTGTGTGGCTAGTTGACTCATACGTATCAGACTTGACGGCTTCGCCGATTGCAGTCAAGTGAACACATTCGCAATACCCCAACGTACGTCCCTGAAAGCAGAGTCTTGCATCTGACATGTTACACTCAATTTTTGTGGAGTTCGGTATCTTGCTGACATATGACACAAACAGACCTACATCAGGCAGCCTGATGGGGTTGTGGTCCAGTGAATAGAGACCCATGAACAACAGACTGTCCTAATTATTTCGGCAAACTCCGACAACGACATGTATAGGGGGAGAAGGCATGTATCATGGCAGGGCTGTTGTGACACCAACCGCTGTTGTCCAGTGCTTGTGCTTGTGTCTCGGTTGATTCCACTAGAATCATAGTCAGTAGCCACTGAGGCATTGGGTATGGAGCCTATCGTCACGTACGAGGTAGTGGTCCAGTACTGCAGTGGACACAGCAGATGACATGGCAGAAGACACAGACTGTCCCAAGAACGGACATACTAACACAGGCCACTAAAGACATAACAGGCCGACAGTGTGACGCCACTGCCATCGGGATGTCAGATGGCACTGTTCAAGGGACAAGACAACCCACTACTATCAGACAAATCTCTCCTCTACCCGCTCTCCCATTATCCCACTGCAGTGCAGTCAGAGAGACACTTCCACTGTCTTCGTGCCACGAAGTTCGTGGGAAGCTTTGTTTCGACTGCGGCCAAGGTCTGGACTCTCATCCACCACAGACACAGGCCTCAGTAGCACACACCTTGGCCTGTGTGACTCTGAAGGGTACTCAGAGCATACCCCACTTGGAATTTCAATACCAACAGGGTACCAGCTGACAGAGCAGCCACCTGGGGTTGCCGTCAAGTGCAAAAGTCAGTCTACAGGTCAAACTTGCTCCAGATGCATCGGGGTATGAGTCCCACAGTACCACGTTGGAGTTGTTATCAGGAGACAAGACCTACAATTGGCCACTTGGGATTGCCGTCAAGTGCACATCTTCGAGCGGAAGAAGAAGTTTGCTGAGCCACTTTCAAAAGAGGTCGGACACGAACATGTCAGCCAACACTGCAATGCTGCTGTCTCAGGTCGGCTCCAGAGCTTCCATGTTGTGTGTATCTGACACACACTAACACTCGCATTTAGCCATTGCGTGGAGAGTTAGGTCACGGTACACACCGGGTTGTCTATGGTGACTACCTCTCAGTCGTGTATTGTCTCTTGTGGGCAAACTGCCTCGTACGGCACAGATAGACATGGTGCAACCCAGCGACTCAAGACTCCCACGAGAGGTCTGAGACAGCACCGTCAGCTGCATCAGTGTCACCCGTAGATTGAGAAGTCTAGTGATGACAAAGAGGACAGAGACCATTTCCCTCGTCTGTCCCAACAGGTAGGGACTGGTGAACAGGCAATCCAACCCATGAAGAAAGCGGTGGATTCTGTCTGAATCATCCTGAGGTCCAGCAGCAGTTTCCAAGACCATCTCTAATCGAAGCAAGCCATGCGCCCTGGTGATGTCTAGTGTAGACGACATGACAGAGGACTACTTTCGAAAGAGATCGCCGACCTCAGGTTGGACACGTACATGTCAACCAACACCGCAATGCTGCATATAAAGTCGGGTCCATAGTCTCCATGTGTTGAAATCTGACATTGTATCAGTCTGCTATAGCCAATGCATGGCGAGTAAGGTCAGGGTACCCGCCAGGTTGTCTATGGTTACCAAGACGCAGTCGTCCTATTGACACTGGTGGTCAGGGTGCCTCGTCTGGGACAGAAAGGCAAGACTCAATGTCTCAGCCTGAGACTGTTAGGCAGTCCAAGAGGAGTCAGTAGTAGTTGCGACGACATCCACGCTAATCGCGCAACAAGTCACTCACTCCTGTGTTGTCAATGGTGATCAACGTAAGAAGAGTCACAGTGTGCCTTTCACAAGGTACATTAGCTGGGTTTATGAGCGGACACGTGTATCCTTTACATCACCCAGAACAGTCCTGAATCTCATGTCGAGTCCAGTGTTTCCATGTATGGGAAACCGCGCTGGCCAGCGAAAGTAGCCATTGCAGCAGTTTTCCACACTTTAGATAGATACACCCAATGTTCCTTGCAGAAACAGACAATGCGCCGCCAGTCCGGCCAAAGTGTCAATAGTCTGGGTGCTAGGAGTGGATCTCTTTAGAATGCCCTAGTCACCAGCATACATGGGTCAATGTGATCATCTGCACATCATTGCAGCCATGCCCTGTGACAAAAGAGTCTGCAGCCTCTTAACACTGGCCAGACCAAACTATTGGGTCTTGCCAATGTAGAAGGGTCCAGTGGCAATAAACAGGGAGCATCGCAAGACTTTCGTGGTTGTTTCTGTACAGGCGGAGACACATCCATCCCCGATGTCATTACCAAACCCGGTTGTCTATGGTGACTACCTCTTGTGGGCAGAATGCCTCGTACCACACAGATAGACATGGTGCTACCCAGCGACTCAAGACTCCCAAGAGAGGTCTGAGACATCACTGTCAGTTGTATCAGTGTCACCCGTGGATTGAGAAGTCTAGTGATAACCAGGAGGACAGGGACCATTTCACCCGGTTGTCCCAACAGAACGTGCCAGGTGAACAGGCAATCAAACCCATAAAGAAAGCTGTGGATTCTGTCTGAATCATTCTGAGGTCCAGCAGCTGCTACTAAGGTATCCCAGCTAATCGAAGGTAGCAAGCCACGCGCGCTTGTGATGTCTAGTGAAGAGGACAGGACAGAGGACTACTTTCAAGAGAGGTCGCCGACCTCACGTTGGACACGTGCATGTCAACCAACACCACAATGCTGCTTCTATGGTGACCAAGACGCAGTCGACCTATTGTCTCTTGTGGGCAGAGTGTCTCGTCTGGGACAGATAGGCAAGACTCAGTGTCATAGCCTGAGACCCTCTGACAGTCCACCAGGAGTCACTTGCAGTTGCGAAGACCTCAGCGCTAATCGACCAACATATCATCGGCTCCTGTGTTGTCAATGGGGATCAACGTAAGAGGAGTCACATTGCGGCTGTCACACGTTACATGAGCTGGGATAATGAGAAGACACGTACACCCTATAGATCACCCAGTTCAGTCCTGAATCTCACGTCGAGTCCAGAGTTTCCATGTATGGGAAACCGCGCTGGCCAGCGAAAGTAGCCGTTGCAGCAGTTCTCCACAGTTTAGATAGATACACCCAATGCTCCTTGCAGAGACAGACAATGCCCCGCCAGTCCGGCTAAAGTGTCAATAGTCTGGGTGCCAGGAGTTAATCTCTTTAGAATGCCCTAGTCACCAGCATACATGGGTCAACGTGATCACCTGCACATCACTGCAGCCACGACCTGCGACAAAAGAGTCTGCAGTCTCTGCCTCTTAACACTGGCCACACCATACAATTGGGCCTCCCCAATGTAGAAGGGTCCAGTGGCAATGAACAGGGAGCATCGTAAGATTTTCGTGGTTGTCTCTGTACAGGCGATGACACATCCACCCCCGATGTCATTACCAAAGAACCTCTACCCTCACTCTTAGTGTCTAGTTCATCAATGTCAAAGAGGGATGCTAGTGTCTCTGGAGAACACAACTAATCCTGGACAGGTATCCACCTCAGCCATGCTGTCATGAACATAGCAACAAGGTAATCCTCCTGATACGCGGGTATTGACCGACACTGGGCATGTGTGAGGCGAAAACCACGAGTTGTGACATTCGAGATGGACGAAGGTGATGTCACCACATGTGTAGAAGCCCACTCGTACCCCCACATAACTTGTCTGCCTACAGGCGGTGACATGACATGTCACATGTCCATCCCTGATGTTATGGTGGATTTACTCTCCACCATATTGTGAAGTGGACCATACTCTAGCAGAAGATGGACGGTTGTGGGTGACACGGCCCGTCTCCAAGTCAAATGAGCACTACAGCAATACTGTGTTGGACCATGCGCTGCACTTTTCAGTATACTTTAGGAAACACAGGCCGTTGGATAGGCAACCGATCACAAGCTGCGGTGCCTTAAGGCAAAGGGCAGCAAGGGTCAGAGGCACAAGACACCGTCCATTCCAAGTATCTTGTCACTCTTAGCCACTCTCTCTATCACACTGCAAAGCCGATGACATTCTTCGATAGGGATGTTGCCAGTGAAACCGACGGCACCCTCAATGATTTTCCCAAAGACACAAGGCGGACCTGGAGAAACATGTGGGCGATAGAACGTGTAAAGAGTCACTCCTGATCATCGCATGCCTCAACCAATACCAAAAAACTCGTGTCACTACCTCTCCAGCCTCCTTTCTAGGCATGGTGGGTCACGCCGACATGTGATGGACATTCGAACTAGCAGCCACTCGGGGAGGATGTCTAGTGTGAACGTCACAGACCGGAAGAGGACTGTCCCAGACACACCGGAGTATGTGACACACCCCTACACACACAAGGTAGTAGGGCACAGCGGATGGCCTGGTCAGAAGAAACAATGCTATCCCGGGACGAACACACAGTGCTTGTGCTAGTGTGACACTAGCCTAGTGTCTCGGTTGATTCCGACTAGAATCATAGTCAGGGGCCACTGAGGTATTGGGTAGGGAACCTATCGTCACGTACGCGGTAGTGGTCCACTACCGTAGTGAACACACCGGGTGACATGGCACAAGGCACAGGATATCCCAAGTACGGACATACAAACACATGCTACTAAAGACATAACATGCCGACAGTTCCCAAGGTCAGAGAACAGCAAGGACTACTAGTCGTTGACTAGAGTCAGAAGACAATGTCAACTCCCATACTCGTTCTGTCCCTTCGACACGGTTTCTGCCTCCCTAACAAGAGGGCAGATTCTATGGAGGCAGTCGGTATGCAGAGAGGCAGTGGTGCGATAACGGCAATGTAGTCCAGTGGTAACATACAACATTGACGACTTCTTATCTGTCCCAAAGTCCCACGAGGAACCCCTGTAACACATGACGGTATTGGCATATCACAGTGTTGAACCCTGGTTGGATGTGATATGGACCCCAACCCAGTTATATACACAGGCCAGATCATCCTACCCTCCCAAGACACGGCAGCCGCTCATAAATGGAGCAGTGGACTACGTTGTTGACGTGTCTTTCTCTCTGGTCCAGAGACTCCTTGGATAATCTGCACACATGTCACTATATAGAGGTCTCTCACACTCTGTCAGGATGATTGACTCTCTAGGTACCATGTCCGAAAGTGCCACCGATTGCTGCCAAGTGGACATAATGAGAGGGGGGTACATTGCCCATGGGCGGGCGCATTTTATGTCGGGCACTCCACAGGTGAACAATCAACCAATAGTTGATGACATCAACTTGATGTCAAGTGGAACATATGGGAACACCATATGACAAGAGGTGGGCACTCTTACACCTTATACCACCCTCCCAAGACAGGACGGCAGCCAATCAGACTCATTTGGTTGGGAACACCGGTTGTGACGTGGCTAAATCTCACTTGCAGCACATCATTCTCTGAATGATTGAGACTGATACCATATCCGATGGAGCCGCCGTTGGTTGCCAAGTGGAGAAAACAATCCGTGCCGAACTACTTCAGGTATTATTCGACGTGCTGGCTACCGATTCCCGCACAGATACCAGAGCCTCCACCAACACAATAGCTGAACAGTCCCCAATGGTATTAGGCAGCAGCAGCCAGACCCAGGATACAGTGGCTCCTTCCAGTCTCATTGGGTCCACCGCACACCGTCCCTGCCTTGGCACTGTCCCTGTCGTCTAACAAGGGGAGAGGATATGTACGTACTCAGGCGGCATGCTGCCCGGTGGAGTTATAGCCAAGTCGATCGAGGGACAAGAACCACATAGACCACTTGGGGTTGCTGTCAAGTGAAATGCATCTCGACTCCGGTCCACTATTATCGATATATCTGCCCTGAAAGGATCGCGAATAAGTGACAGTGAGTGTCAGAGCGGTAGCTGTTCATCTTCATCTTCATTGGGTCCCACCAAGACCCGCCCTACCTTCCTGCAAGGGGGCAGATGACATGCCACAACGGTAGGGCTTTGTCAAGTGTTGAAACCGACGACATAGAGGTGTTACTTCCTCAAAGAGCCAACGGGAATGACGTATCGACAAATGTGGTGCATCAGTCCCACAAGACGGCTGAAACACGGCACGGATATCACACCGTTGAGAAACTAGGGCTGCGATACCCCATGCACTCTGGATCAGACACCCACTCCTAGACCAGATCATACCAATACCACCCTCCCAAGACAGCATGGCAGCCATTCAATCGCATTTGGTTGGATTGGGAACACCCATCGTGACCAGTATATATCACTCGCAACACATCGTTCATCCACCCTCTCACCGATTGATACTAGGTACCATATCCTATGGAGCCGCCGATTGTTGCCATATGGACACTCTCAAGGTCTTTCTATTGCCTTTGAGACGGAGCATCGTGTTCCTGGCACTCCTTTGGTGGACATACGTGACAACATCCTTACGGTCTTGAAGGTATTGGGGATATGTGACACCAAGGGCCTCCATCTTGCCTCTCCGTGCCGCACAAGAACACACCCATGTCCTGTCTCTTTCCAAGCCTATTTGGGTAACAGTACGCCCCTTAATTCCTAAGAGGAGGCAGATGGTATGCTAGGAGTGAAGCAGCAAGGAACTATGGTACGGCGTACGAGGGCAGCATGAAGAGAGATCGGCAATGACAGTATCCAACAGTCCCCAGGTCTCACGACCAGCGAAGACATGAGTTCTAACATGTATCCTCTTCCAGTTGCCACACTGCTGTCTCTGGTTCCACTGCATCACTACCTCTATGCAAGGCTAAGAAGGTCACTGGCAACTGAGAGGGTTGTTGTCCAGTGCAGGAATTATCAAGACCTCTATCAATCTCACCAGAGATTCTGGTTGGGTACATGATGGAAGGGCTGGAGGTGTAGAGGTCCTTCGAGGGATACGGACACCCAACCAACAACCCACCGTCACTGCTCGCGTCATCAGTCCTCGGATCAATGTATGTCGGTCATCGTGACACAGAAGGTAGGGGACTGGAGAAAGACATGGTGTCAGTAGCCCGACGCTCATATCGAGGTGGAATCCACATCAGTCTCTGGCCATCACTCTTCTGATGTAGGTACCACACGCCCATGTGCGAGGGTGCCACTCGTTGGGGTTGTTGCCAAGTGGAGACCTCTGATACCGGTTGCACTTGCTCCAGGTGCATCGTGATAAGAATCCCAATATGTAGGGCGATACATCATGTGGCGTAACAGGCGACATACACAATTCCCATCAGCTGGATCAGAAAGTTCCACTCGCCAGTGAGAGGGGATACTGCTTGGGGTTGTTGTCTGATGCAGGTAACAACGACCAGGAACATACCGCAATGTATATGGGGACCAGAGACACACTACTGGGGTTCTTAAGTGCCATGGTACCGAGAACGTCTGCTATGCAACAATGAGACAGATGGCAGAGGGGAAATATGGGACAGGGCTCTGTACAGATGTATATGCCACACTCAATCCTATCCATCTCTGTGAGTATGTCATGCTGGAAGAGGGACTGGAATCCAAGCCGGGTCTGAGAGACAGATGACGGAGAGGAGTCTCTGTGACAGAGACGTCTGTAAGGTCCCACAGCACACTCCTACTGTTACTCCCTTTCCCTTAGGTTACGGCAACACAAACCCTTGCCACTCTGTTCCATCTCACATGACCCCGATAAGTGTTACCAGCGCCCGTAGGGTATCTAACCCACAAGAAAAGACTGCAAAGGATTGTGTAGTGGGCATACATGGGTCGCTTCTTACTGCACTTGACATCCAGGTCAAGAGTCCCATACCCTCTTGTCCACTAGTGTGAAAGGGTCTGGTGTGAGCTTCCATCGAATAGGACCTAGCATACACACGAGTATATATCAAATTAGTGGTAACTATGTATTTTGTTACCCAAATAGCTGAGTGTGCGTGCACATGTACACGAATGTACATACATAGCTAATGTGTCAGGGACACGTACCCATCGACCCTCCACAGACAGAGGGAGTGCTCAACACAATAAATAGGTCTAGAGGGTGTCTGACACTAGCGCACACGGATGTAGGTTGTGTAGTGGTCATTCCCATGGCACATTTGTACTTGACACTCTGTGTTAGAGAGGTATAGAAGTAGGTACCAGAGTATTGACAGAGAACCAGACTTCTTCACTGTCCATCCCCCAAGTACACACATAGAAAATACATACCTTCAGTACATTACAGACCACCAGACTAAGTAGTTGCTGTGACTTCTCATACAAACCAGGGGACACACACACTACATCACACAACGGGGCCATATATCATCGATCCCCAGGCATTGGTGGTGTGTAATGGCGTGTAACCATGCTGTAGGTATTCAATGTGGCGTGCAGTGTCTGATAGAAGCGTCGTCTTTCATTGTCCCCAACCCAGACATCTGTATGTGACAAGGTCAGTGTGAAGGAACGATATGTCATGTCATAGGATAGGGAGAAGAAGGGTCTGTCATCGAGGAAGAGAGACACCAGACGGACAGCAGCGTCGACACAACGCCTCTGTGGCATACATCTACAGGCCACATGCGATGTACAGGGGATGAGACACCGTGTTCCTAGGGCACCACCCCTATTGAGGGATGGCCCCGCTCAACGGCCCTAACTCCCTCCTGCAGCCCCTACTCCTCTTGTCCCCCAAGGGGTAGGTGGGAGCATGTGCCTACTATTGAGTGATATATAGTAGTAGTAGTGCAAGGGACATACTATTAGGCATACAAGCAATATGAAAGGTATATATATGTGCTATCAACACATATGGGTTCTATATAGTATAGTGTTATCAATTACGTGTACTATATAGCATACCTAATGGGTAGTGGAGATCCAGAGGCTGGCACCATGATACAAGGGGGGGCCGACCTCCGATTGACCAGTTGAGGAAATCACAGGTTCATTCCAGCCTAGGTGAGTAGAAACGAGAAATACACCATTGTACGCCGATATACTCCCTCTAATACTAGACGCATATCATACATAGATCATATATACAATTGTATAATGTACATGCAACTTGCATGATGCATCATACCTCTGGAACATAGACATGTACACAGACCCAGGGACTGGTCATCACAGGCACCAAGGCACATAAGGCATATGAGTCACACCGTGGCAAACACACACAAGGTACGTCCAGTGTGTAAGGAGACATCAACTGCAGGGACTCTCCACAAGTGGAGAGGCAGTACCAATGGTACAATGATGCCAGCAACCAGCCTCATACAACCCAACAATGGTATCAGTCTGGTACATGCACGAGAAGTACCCTACATCAATGATGTGACATCATCCCTCGCCCCCTTCTTCAGCTCTACTGGTCTTCCAACTGGATAATGGGGAGCACATGACTACCAACAAGCAGAGTGGCCCAATGACAAGACTACCACAGGCACAAGGCATCAACCGATACCAGTCTGCACAGACGTAGACTCCCTCCTTCCAGCCCCACCACCTGGTACCTTTGGTCACCCTACTGGGAATGGGCGGAGCACATGTCTTCATGTTAGAGTTACAGAGCACAAGGTTAATGACTAGACACAAGGAGAGGCCTGTTGGGAATATCTAGTAGAACTACTAGCCTTGTGATGGATCTGTGATATTTACATACATTTATTCTACATTTCTTTCACATAGCATACCTAATGTGTAAGAGAGGGACAGTCACTGCCATGACACAGGTGAAGTCCGGCCCACGCTTGACTAGTTGGTATTCCCCTTCCCGAGCCTACGTCATTCATATCCTAGGTTAGTTGAAATGTGTTCTAGACGGGTATCCTCTCAGCAGACACAGAAATTCATCTCTTCAATCAGGCGCATGTAACAAAGTATACCACTGGTACACACACTAGTACACAGACCCAGGGACTGGTCACTACAGGTACCAATGGGTAGAGGGTGTCTAACTCCCAATCACACACGGGGAGGGTTGTATAGTGGCAAGAGGTCCTATTCTGAGTCCACCTGTACTGAAGACCCTGAGTGAGATATTGGCCAGTGGAGTCACAGTAGGGGAAGTTAATAGTATTATCCATCTATAGAAATGCACACGCTCCCTTCCCGTCACACACACGTGATGATTCACTACAATATTACCACACACATCTATGAAGCTCTCGGGATAAGCGGGTAGTGGCATGTGTACGTGTATATACCTCACCCTGAGTCCCAACGACATGTGTCTAGGGTGTGAGCCCTGGTGAGTAATGGGCACACCGACACACTGGGGGTGAGGAGATGTGCAAGTGGTCATATATACATACATACAGTGATGGTCACAGGCTGAGGGTGAGGAGAGGCATTGCAAGCCCACGGTGACGGTTACACTCCAACTGTTTATACACCGAACACACTATATGCTAGACTAGCATTGCTAGTATTAAGACAAGTAGACTTCTGTTCGCTCGAGACATCTATACATACACACAAATGTCTCTCATACAGTACACAGCAGGGTGAACATGTAGTTGAGAGAGTGAGATGTCAGAATAGCACAGTATGGGTGTTATCTACCTCGGATAGATGGTGTCTGACAGCCACAAAGGCACAGGGGAGGTGTCTAACCCAGAAGAATGGGGTTGTCTAGTGGTTCAAGACCAGAGACTTCTAAGTGCCCTCGACACTATGTTCAAGGTGGATACTAGGGAACATGCACTAGACCAGGGTGGTTAGTGGTCACGAGCCCAGAGAGAGACTGGAGGTGGGGGTAGAACAAATATATCATATATATATATGTATATATATATATGGACGGTAAGATATCCATATATAATACCTCGGACGCCAATGCATAGAGGTCTCGTAGGGACATACGGGCAAGGCTGGTCTAGTTGACATACTAACCGACCGCATGAAGTTTCCATGATATTCTGAGTGAATTAGAGTCACACATAAGGTCAAGTGATATCATAGCCCCAAACACGTACATAAGAGAATAGTAACGACTGGAAGTGAGGGTTAACCATCTGGAATATGTATATAGTAAGGAATGAATGTAAACATATATATACCTGACACCAAGAGACAGAGCTCTCCTACGGACATGCTGGCAAGGCTTGTCTAGTGGGCAGGTCTGAGATAGAGAGGATTGTCTGGGAAATCCTGGATTAGCTAGAGACACACAATACACCATTGACATGATATACCAACAGGATATCCACATCAAGTATCAAATATGGGTATGTGTACCTGGGAACTGCAACCATAGACAAATGGAGAATGATCACAGTCACGAACATACCCTACAGATCTCTACCCTGTGTCCCTGTCCCCAACCAGGTACAAAGAATATGTGTCGGGGCATAGGCACACAGTGCATCTGGGACGCCGGGGAAGCACATATGGTGTCTAGTGACAAACGCCATTGTAAAGAGAGACTTTCACTAACTATTTGCATCAGTATGGGAAACAGGTCACTCGACATGACATGTTAACGCCACGACAGGGACAGACTTGGAGACACATAGTGCAGACCTAGACACTACAGAGGGTGGGGCAGTTGACTGTGAGTCTGTGGCATGTCTAACCGAGGTTGTCTAGTGGAGGTACCCCTATTCTGTTTCTGACTGTACATGACACCCTGTGTGAGACATTGGAAATGAGGCAGAGATTGGTACATTGGCAAGTGTATTTGGGCATATATGTGTATGTATATAGATGTGCATGAGACCGTGAGACATTAGAACTATGCCACTGACACATCAGATATATCCCAGCCAACTCCCTGAGCGCATCTTCCATCCATATTCACACAAGAGAACCCATCATTGCTATATGTACCCCTGAGTGGAGTGCAGTGTTGTACTTATACCTGAGCCTGCGTCTCTAGGTACGTGTCTAGGGCATAGCATCTGGTGAGGTAGGGTCAGAGACCCGGCCTAGGTGAGAAAAGAGAGGTTGGATAGGGTGACAGTATATATGCACAGAGTATACACAACATGTACCTGCCGTTGTCCTACACATAGGGACATCTACTCTTCCAGCAGTAGAGACATCTAGTATATCTAGACCTATTCGCAGCTGTATGTATATACCAGCAGTTGAAATAGCGCACCTAGTCACAACAGTACTGTCATTACCGTAACCCATCTCGGCAGACCCAGAGACGTGACTCACCATCTACAGTCCCATGGGGGTCAGACAGTCGATCTGGGACACCAGTAAACATATATGTGGTTTCTAGTGGAGACACGATCGAGCAGATCACTTTCGTCAGACATTTGCATCAGTGTGTGACCCATGTCACTGACAGGACAACTCCAAGACAGGGAAAGACTGGGAGACACACACAGTACAGACAGACACTACATGGTGTGGGGTAGTGGACTGTGTGTCTGTGGCGTATTCAAACTGAATATGAGAGTCAGTTGTCCATAGAGTCATATACATGAAACTTACATGATGTAAGTGTTTACATACCTGACACCAAGGTACAGGGGGAGTTGCACTGACCTTGACACTCTGTTCGAGGTGTATACTCGGGTACATGCACTAGACCAGAGTGGTTAGTGGTCATGGGTACCGAGTAACGACTGGGGGTGAGGGTAGTCCAAATAGAATACGTATAGATATGACTGTATGGTAGCCATGTATAGAGTATAGACAGACACTCACAGAGGGTGGGGCAGTTGGCTGTGTGTCTGTGGCGTCTTCAAACTGAATATGAGAGTGTGTAGTCCCGAGAGTCATATACATGATACGTACATGATGTGGGTATATGTATACCTGACTCCCACGTACAGAGGCTGACTGGATTCGCAGGAACGTACGTGTTGTGCTTGTCCAGTAAGGAGTTCGGGACGTGTTAATGATGTTCCTGGGATCCTGTGTGAGGCAGACAATAGCTAGACTGGATCAGGCCTCAGTATATGGGTATTATCTATGTGCATCTGTCTCACCTGTCAACATACAGGAAGGAAGATAGGTAGTGTGTCTCTGTGGCATGCCCAAACTGCCAGTCAGACGGCGGAGTATACTCATGTATGTAGATATGATCATACGTTTATACCTACCCCTAGGAATTGTGCCTAGGACCGCACATATATGAATACAAAATACATGCACCTAATCTCCAACACCCCAAATATACTTGTATACTAGGCATACCTGCATATGGGACACAGGGACTGGTCACCATTCTGACCAAGGACCCAGGGTGTTTGACTCCCACCGTTGAGTGACACACTGAGTCAGAGCACGAGGGAAATTATGATGTATCTGGTCTATAGTGATTACACTTTCATGTACATACACCACCTACCAAAGTATGTTGGATGTCTGACACACTGTCACAGACGAATGACCCGAGTCTAGTAGATGTCGATATATATTTAGGGATATATATATATGTTACCCACCTGGCTATGCAAACACTCTCACTGTCACCGATGTATGACACGTGTCTAGATAGTATACATATATCTATATATCTATACATACATATGTATATAGATATGTATATACAGGATGAAAAGACACCTACCAAGGTAGAGAGGGTGTCAGACACACTGTCACCGATGTATGACCCGTGTATAGATAGTATACATATATCTATATATCTATATTAATATATATACACAGGATCACCGATGTATGTCTAGTGTCTAGTATCTAGTGTCTAGTGTGGATGGACGCAGAGATAATGTGTACTCTGCCTGATACCTTAAGTGAGCTAGTTATATGTATAAAGACAGTATCAATAATGCAGAGATATACCTCATTTCTCCTGTCCCTTCGGTCTAACCATACGAGTTAGAGAACCACACTACAAAAAATACTTACTTGTCTCAGTAGCCGTCTTCATGATATCTGGGAAATAATCTACCTGGTGAGTGACGGTGACAGAGACCTGGGCATACAAAGATTAGTATAGACACCCGGTAATAGTACTGGTATAGTACTGCCACATATATCCATATGTAGGCATATAGTATATACATACAGAGATATGTCACAGAGACGTCCTGGGGGTAAAAAGAAACATATACATATACATGTATGCAAGTGCTGATGGTGACTGAGACGTACCAATAGTACAGCAGAGGCTTGTCAAGTGGATATTCCAATGACTCCCAAGAATGGCCCCGATATCCTGGGTGAGGTAGATCCTTGTTCACAATTCTATAGACTAGAGTACATAGATCAAGGGACTTGTGCAGTACTGACTCAGTACTGATCTGTATCTATATTTTTGAATATACACACACACGCATATATATATATATATATACGTACTACCTGTACGTACCTGTACATACACTAGAGTTAGTGTGTAACACTGTCACAAAGGTACATATCCCAATATCTATACACATACACATAACACACGAACATAAGTACACAACCACACCCATATAGAGCCAGTGAGACCATTAGTGAATCATCACCTCTATTAAGTAAACACAGGGACATCAAGCAGTGATCTGTATCTACATATATATATATAGATATATATATATATATATGTAGATACATATACTAGGTATGCATACCTATAGCTACCAAGGCAACGAGGGCATGTCAATAGTACTTCAGAGAGCAATCGCAATTACTACCACAGCTAACCAGAGCAGCAACTAAGGTACAGGGTAGGGGTCCGGGCTACTGTGGATGAGAGTTCCCAAGGGCATGGAATAATTCTATATATATACATACATATTCATATACAATACCTAACAAGAGACAGAGGGCAGGTGTGTGGGCCACTCTACACTATGACGGTTGCCTAGTGGCGAAGAACGATACATGTTCGGTATTGTCTCTGGCTTCCTAAGAGGGTCAGAGAGGGAAGATGGGTCAGTGTCAGAACAGCAGATATAATGGAATGTAAGGATATACTCTCTCTTCCAATACGCTGCTCACAAAGAACACCACAGCCTCCACGTAATATATATATATCTCCTAAACGCGATAAATGTATGTCAACTGTACTGAGTACTCACGAGATATGTGTACAAACATATATATCTAGTGTCAGTCACGGAGGGGTATAGAGAATATTCATGCATATCATATCTATTATACAAGTGTATGTATGTATACATACCAGCTGTCCCTCACTGAGGTGTCTAGAGTATATACGTATACACTACTATATATCATATGTATTATTCATATGTATGGTGTATACATACCTGATGTCCCTCACTCAGGTGTTGTCTGGAGCACGGGACGGCCACTGCCTGGGGTAAGATCATAAATATATATATACATATGTTGAGGTCTATCTAGAGTATGCAACGGTCACACAGGCAGTCTGGGGTCAGAATATGTATGGAAGTATATATATATATATATATATATATACATAAGTGTGTATATATACATTTAGGTTTAGGTGTCTAGAGTATGCAACGGTCGACATAAATATATATACAAGATCTTGACTGCGATGGTGGGTGGGGGGGGGACTCTCTAGAATATGTGATGGTCACACAGACTGTCTGGGGGTAAGATCATGTATGTATATATATATATGTATATACATATGTTGAGGTCTATCTAGAGTATGCATGTGTCACACAGACTGTCTGGGGGTGAGGTGACATATCATATGTATACAGGACCCACTTGGGTGGTGATGGTGGGAAACGGGGGGGAGGGGTATATAACACACCCATGTAACCGGGAGACCCACCAACTGTATACCCATGCTCTCTCCCCAACATACATAGACATGGGTCATACACACACATGGATGCTTGGGTCATATAGGTAGGGATATATATGTAGGTATATATATATATATATATATATATATATGTGGGTGTGTCCCCTATCCCGTTCTCAGTACCACCTCCATGACCATATACAGTAGACCACCTACACCCTGTGTACATGTACTCTCATCCATACACGCATGTACCAAGGTCATATATATACCTACACAGAGAGAGATGGGTTATACCCCCCCCCCCCCCCCCCCCCCCCCCCCCCACAACAACCCC
>BDIP01000254.1:0-13368 GCA_003568945.1 Kipferlia bialata
ACAACTCGTCTTCTGGCTCCAACGGCTCCATCTTGATTGGAGGTTCTGGCGCTACGGTCACTGATGTCGAGTCGGTTGATATTGGTCAGAACTCCAGCATGGTCCTTCTTGGAACGGCTGCCATTGAGACATATGTCCGTGGTACACTCAACGTGGTCACCACTGTGAACACCCCCCTGGTTGAGAGTAAGACCACGGCCTTGACCGTGACTGCCATGACGACCATGCCTGTCACCATTGGAAACACTGGAAACTCAGCCTCAGAGCCCTCTGTTCAGCTCATCGGTGAACTGATTCAGTTTGGCGACGCTGACCGTGTTGTGGAGCTCTCCCGACCCACCAGTACAGGGGCAGGCCTTGCCACTGTGATTGCTGGTCAGGACGGAAGTGTGCTAGACAACGGTGGCAGTCTGACACTTGTTGCAGGTGCTGGAGGCGTGTCTGACCCTACATCAGTGGGCGGGGACCTCCTCCTACACGGTGGGTACGGTGTCCAAGCTGATGGAGCCGTGAATATCGGATCAGCTGCCAACACACACTTGAGTGTTGTACCCTCCACTGATAAGGTTATCGTTCGTGATGTGGACACCTTGGTTACCGATACAATTGCTTCCCACTCTGGGGACGCTCTCACTATCGGCTCTGGAGATGGGACAGCAGGAGTTCTTATCGGGACTGTTGGGGACAGTGTGACGCTCTCTGCTAGTGGCAGCGCTGTCACCGTGTCGGGCACTCTCTCTGTAGTGGAGGATGCTGTCTTCACTACAGATGTGGACATTCAGGGGACCACTCTCACTGTTGGAGACGCCCCTGGTGACGCTGACTTCTATATACAGCTGCCCAACGTTCCTGGTACTGGTACTGCTGCTGGTGACTTGCACCTCCTGCCAGGGGTGACGGGTGCCGGCACTGGGGATGTCAACATTGGTCTCAGTGGGGGAGGTGTTAACATTGACACTCTCTCCTACTTCGCCGACGACCTCCAGCTGGACAAGAATGTCCACACCATCTCCCACGGGGTGGCAGCTGATGCATCGTCAGTTCTCAACATCGTGGGCGCCACAGGAGCCTCTAATGGAGGCGATGTTGTTGTGACATCTGGAGCTGGTCCCACCAGTGGAGATCTCTATCTCAGCATCGGTAGCAACACCGGCTCCCCTGGCTCCGTTTACCTCGGTGCCCAGGCCTCTGCCACTGTAGTCACCTCCCCAGCTGAGTTACAGAGCACGCTGGAGGTGGAGGACGAGATTACCCTCGGAAATGCCTCCAACCGGTCCCTGATCACTGGATACCACACTACTTCTAGCGTGGGTGTGAACAACTTTGTCATTGCCAGTCAGTACTCCCACACACATGCAGGGGACCTCTATCTCGGGACCTCTACCTCTGGCGATGGCCAGGTAGACAGCACGGTGTATCTAGCATCTGCTACTGGCCACACCGAGGTGTTGAATGATTTGACTATCGATGGAACTGACATGTTCCTCGGCAGTGGCGCTGGATTTGACATCACCTCCATAGGCGGTGAGCTCTCTGTGCTTGGTGCTGACTGCACCTCTGGTACATGCAGTGGGGTGACCATCATGGGAGGGGCCTCTAGTGGGGGTGGAGTCACCAGTGGCAGTGTCACCATCGATGCCGGTGCCACAACTGGTGGGTCAGTGGGCACTGTGGACATTGGCCTGGCCAGCACCCAGGTGAACCTAGGCACTACCTACGCCACCGGTGTTAGGGTGTCTTCCACCGTTGAGGTGCCCCAGGTCCAGTCCCCGTCTGACCTGGTGGTCACAACAACCGGGGACAACAGCGTTGTCATTGGAAACCAGGCTGCCACCGTTCCCGTCCATCTGAGAGGGACTAATGTAGAGGTCGGTGAGGACGCCACTGCCTACACCCTCCAGAGGGTAGCCAGCACCACCGCTGTCTGTGGGGCATTCGACATCCTTGGCCAGGCATCTACCACTGCAGCCTCCACTGGCGGTACTGTACTAGTAGCAGGAGGAGACGCCGTGTCTGTCGGAGGGTCTGTGCGTGTACGTGGTGGGTCTGGGACGACAGATGGTGATATCCATATCGGAGACTCTTCCACTGAGACAGTCTACATTGGAGCAACCTCACATACCGTCGAGATCGCCAGTGATGTTGTTGTGAGCTCCATCATTAAGGCATCAACTTCGTCCCACCTTGTCCTAGACACTCTATCCGCTACAGAGGAGGTCCAGATCGGTATAGCCGCAAACGCTGTCCGCTTGGGATACTCTATCTTGAGTGACAGTGTAGATGTCTTCGGCCACATATACCTGACCGACACCAGCGACATGCTCATTGCAGCCGAGCCTATCTCTTCAGGAGCAGGCAGCGGCCTCACTCTGTCTGGACAGGACACCACCGACACAGGGGTGGCAGGGGGAGACCTCACCCTAGAGGGAGGCTCAGCGGTCTCTGGGACATTGGGTGGCAATGTGTATGTGTCTGGTGGTTCCGGTGGTACCACTGATGGAAACGTGGTTGTCAGTGGCAACACCATCACTCTTGCTGCCTCTGACGCCCTTATCATCACTAGTGCCAACCCAATGGCCGTCACTGGGGACCTCACTGTCTCCAGTAGCATATCCACGCCTTACATCCTAGGCACATCAGGTGTCGACATTGCAAGGTTCGATGGCTTTGGCGATCTGACCCTGGGAGGCGATGCTCTCAACCTTAACCTTGCTGGAGCCACTCTCACTGTGGGAGCTGATGATGCTGCCTACTCGTACGAGCGCCCTGTATCTACATCGAGTGGCTTTGCCACTGAGCTTCACGGCCAGGATGGAGCCTCTGACTCTAATGGAGGAGTGCTTCGCCTGCTCGGAGGCGATGCTGGGACTGACACTGGAAGCACCCCCGTCGGTGGGTCTGTATTCATCGACGGTGGGTACTCCACTGCCACTACTGGTAGTGTCATGGTGGGTACCACCACCAACTCAGCTGACGTGACTATCGGTCGCTCAGGCGCCACTGCCTACATCCCCAGTGACCTAGAGGTCAGCACCGTGACCAGTGCGTCTGGGTCTACTCTGACCCTGGACAGTGACACCCAGGTGGACATATCCAACGCATCTGTCGCCATCCACACCAAGGGGGCTCTGACTGCTGAGAAGGATATCACTCTAGCATCGACGGCCACCAGTATTCTCTTTGACAATGCCAACCCCACAATTGCTGGAGCCAACACCTCGACTGCTGGTACCCTCACAATCCAAGGTGCAGGGCTCTCTGGTACTGCCAGTGGTGTCCTTGTTAAGGGCGGCACCTCCGGCACAGCTGTCGGGGGTCCTGTCACCATAGAGGGCGGGTCAGGCTCCACAGCGGGAGGAGGAGTGACCATCAGTGGTGGCACTGGAACCGCTACTGGTTCCGTCACTATTACTGGTAACGACCTCGACATCCAGTCCCCCACCGTCATCCAGAGCACCCTGGAAGTGACCTCCAGCATCGACTGTGCCACCCTGCTCACATCCACTGGCACCCTTCTCGCGGAGAGTGCGGGTGTACTGAGGGTCGGAGACTCTAGCGTGTCTGTCACTATTAACGATGATAACCTCACCCTTGGCCTGGACTCCAGTGCATTCAGTCTCATCCGTCCCACTGTTACAGGTTCTGCCACGGCCACCTCCCTTCTCGGACAGGCTGGCACCACTGCAGGAGGGCATGTCTATGTCACAGGAGGAGACGGCTCCACAGCTGGAAACCTTGTGCTGGACTCTGGCTCTGGCTCCACAGGGTCGGTGGAGATTGGAGGGTCCAACGCTGCCACTGTATCCATAGGAGGCGGTGCTACACGGACCGAGCTTCTGAGCACCGTCTACACTGATCTCATCACTTCTGATTCCACTCTCACTGTCACCTCCACCACTGGCCTTACCATGGGCACCGCAGGGGTGGCTGTGTCTATTGAGGGTACCCTTGAGATCCCTGCGACTCCCACCATCACCTCCTCGACCCTCTATCTGTCCCCCACTGCTGACTCTACCATCACTGCTGCAGATGTGGCTGGCACTGGATTTGACATGACCATCAGGGCCATGGGGTCTAGCGGTGCCAACACAGGAGGCAACCTGATCCTCAACAGTGGTACCTCATCCACCGGTGCCTCTGGCAATGTGGTGATCGATGCTGCCCTGGGAGGTGGGTCGCAGGGTGCCGTGGTCATCGGATCCTCAGGCACCTCTTTGTCTGTGGAGGCCCCGTCTACATTCATAGAGAATGTGGATGTGCAGGCTATCCTCTCCTCCAACGCTGTGCACTCCAACTACCTTGTCAATGCCGCTGGCACCCATGACATGGTCTCTGACCAGGGCACAGCCGTGCATGTGGGAGACGCACTCTACTCCAACGTCCAGATCAACACCAACGAGATGTCTCTCGGTGTGAACTCTGCTGACTTCACCATATCCCGTCCATCTGTCGCTGGCACCTCTTACTCCACCACGCTCCAGGGAATGGAGGCTACTGGGGGGAACACAGGTGGTAACCTCTACCTGCTCTCTGGCGTTGGTTCCACCGGTGGACACATCTACATGTCCGCTGGATCCTCCGGGGGACATGTCAACATCGGTACCATCAACAGCACTGGCTACGTCCGCATCACCCCTCCGACTGAGATTGATGGTACCCTTAAGGTGTCTCGCCTCATATCTGACGTTACCCTTGGAGAGACCAACGGTGTCTCCTCAGTCACCACCGTCAAGGGAGAGTTGGTCGTGGGCGCTGACGTTGTCTTCACGAGAGATGCTGATATCAGCATAGCCCCCGAGTCTGTCACCACCCAGCGCACCCTGTCCCTCACAGCCCACCCCACCACTGGAGGTGCTGATGGAGGGCACCTTGTGCTGATGTCTGGGTCTAGCTCTGGGGGTGCTGCAGGTGATGTTCAGATTGACACCCACGGGACATTCACCACAGACACCGCACAGGTCAGGATAGGACCCAGCAACGCCTCCCACGTCACAATCACGCCCGACACGACGATCTCCACCACCCTCTCTGTGCCCAGTATCATCAACTCCGGCACCCTACTCCTTCAGACCTCTGCTCTGCAGGTGACAGCTCCCACCACAACCTTTGGGGTAGGCCTCCAGCTCACCCCCGCCACCTCCACCCTATCTGTGCCCGACCTAGGGACAGACACCGACATGACCATAGCAGGGCAGACAAGGGGGTCCAACACCCTTGGTGGGTCTGTGTACATCAATGCAGGAGACGGCACCACCACCAATGGAGAGGTCATAGTGGGGGCAGCCAACACTGCCACATTCCGCGTCGCATCTACCACCACTATGGAGGATGAGCTGTTCGTGGATACCATTACTTCGTATTCAGGAGATGTTTCCATCGACGGCAACGGCAACAAGGTGGTACTGGCCGGGTCCAGGGTTGACCTTGGAACAGACACCTACTTTGATGATCTGTACAGCCTGACCGACGGTATCTCCACCTCCATCAGAGCCAGCTCAGGAGACCTGACTATTGTGGCCACTAACGATCTCTCCCTGGGAAGCACTGGAGGAACCACCACATTCACTGCGACTACAGTCAGTATGGACCATGACCTAGACGTCACTGGGGATCTGGATGTGGGCGGCAACATAGACGTCGACTCTATTGTCAGCACAGGGGGCCTTCTTCTGGACAATGTGGACACAATCAGCAACTCCTCGGGTAACATTGCCCTCACCGCTTCTTCGTCCTCCATCGACTTCACTGCCTCAGGCGGTATCAACATGGTCAGTCCCCTCAACACCAGTGCCTCCCTCAACCTTGGGGGTGGCATGGCGTGCGATGCAGCTGTGTGTACAGTGCATGGCTTGGGTACCAACAAGTTGGAGATCTACGACACTGCCGTCCTAGCGGGTCCTGCCACTAGTCCGCTAGTTATTAGTGGCGGAACTGGGCAGACGGTGAAGCTCACAGAGGTGCTTGCTGTCGAACACGCTGGAGGTGACATTGCGCTCAACTCAAGCACAGTGACTGTGTCCACTGCTCTAGTGGTGGATACCATCCAGCCTTCAGCCACTGGTATAACCATCGCTGGAGGCGCAGGTCCAATCAGCCTGACCACCTACTCCTACCTAGCCCTTGGGTCTGGGTCCAAGCTGTACGACAGCCAGCTGGTTGCCACGACAGCCTACACGATCAACACGTCCAACAACCGATTGACCCTGAACTCTGGCTCTGCTGATATCTGGGTGGACACTGCCAACCTTGTGGCTGCTGAGGACATGACACTCAAGGCTGATGGTACCCACACTATCGACATCGAGTCGGTCCAGTCCATCACAGGAGAGGCCTCTGTCGACCTCACCATATCCGCAGCCTCTGGCCAGGACCTCGACCTCAGCAATGTGGGTGAGATCACTGCACGTGGCAGCAACGACATCACAGTCACACTGTCCACCGGAAAGCTTGTGGTGACGTCTGGTACCATCCAGACGCGATCCATCAGTGCCGATGGGGCCAACACCCTGACCCTGTCTGCCTCCAGTAACATCAGCCTCAGTGCCACCACCGTGTCTGTCTCTGGGTCTCTGGACGTGGCCACTGTACAGAACACTGGCACTCTGTCCCTGGTCAGCACTGGGACTGTCTCCCTCAGTGGTGATGTAGAAGTCGTGCCTGCCAGTGGCTCCACTGCCAACATCCTCCCCTCCTCCGGCAACAACCTAGTGCTCAAGGCACCCTCCAACAGCCTCAGTCTTGAGGACGTGACCACAGTCGCCGGTTCTGGCGTCACTGTGAATGGTTCGGTCTCTGCTCTCATCACCTCTGCAGGCACAACTGATGTGTATGCAGGGGGAGCCCTCACTATTGAGGGCGGCACTGTCTCTCTCGAGTATCTTGGTGGTGGCAACATATCCATCCAGAACTTTGGTGTCTTCACTGCCAACACCCTCACTATTGACGCAGACACCACCATCACGGGAGGCAGCACCAAGGACATCACTATCGTGGCCCAGAATGTCATCAACACCGCCTCCACTCTGTTTGAGGTCACCACCCCAACCGTGTCATTTGTCACAGGCGCTCAGACTGCAGACTTCACCAGTACGGGTCTCACCTTTGACTCCTCTGCCACAATCACCACTGATGCATCGTCCGGCAGCGACTTGACCGTATCGGCAGATGGGGCTGTGTATGTACACAACCTCAGCTACCTATACGGTCCAACACAGACTGCGTGGATACAGTTTGACACTGCCGAAGTCAAGATTGAGCAGCTCTCGGTCGTCAACGTGCCCCTTAACGGGTTGGACTTCACCGGTACTGGCATTGTGCAGACCTTCAACCCAGTGGAGCACCGTGACACCACCACTCTCTACGACACATTCACTGTCTCGACCAACAGCCTGTCGACCTTCAATGGCCTGATCACTGCCAACGAGTATGTCACAATGAATGACGGTATGACTGTCTCGCTTTCATCTTCGACCAGTTACTTCCTGAGCGACCTCGAGATCGGCACTGCTGCTTCCACCACCATCAAGGGTGGCCTGACCGTGGATACGAACGCAGCTGTCTTTGCCTCTACCTCCGACGTCACCATCCACTCTGACCTCATTGTATCAGCCTCTGGCACCTCCACCTTCAACAGCAACCTCACAGCCACCACCGGAGTGCTGATCCAGAACTCAACCGCCTCACGCGGCTATGGACTTCGCGTTGAGCACCAGATCACCCAGTTGGCGGCAGGTCTCACTGTCACAGGTGCTCTAACTACCATTGAGGCTGGGCTGAAGGTGATAACTGCAGACGTTGATATCAACACCAACGTCGATATTGCCGGTACCCTTACCGTCCACTCAGCCACCGCTATCAACGCTGCCGTCACCATCGCCAGTACCCTGCAGGTGACTGGGGCCAACCTGACTACCCTGCAGGGAGGTCTGACTGTGAACAACACCCAGATCCACACCACTGCCGGTCTACAGGTCAGTGGCGCCAACCTTGTGCTGTTTGACAACACTGCGAACACTCAGTTCTCTGGGAGTAACGTCATCATTGACAGTCCCCACACCCTGACCGTGGGAGGGGCCACCATTCTCCAGAGTACCCTGGATGTCACTGGTACCACTACCTGTGCCGCCATCAATGCCGTTGGCAATGTTGACATCAACGGTAACTTCGATGTGTCTGGTACTGTGATATTCCAGAACACCCTCACTGTGACCCTTGGAACCCTGCTGAACAGCACCCTCGGAGTCACTGGTCTCACCACCTTGGGCAACGGTCTCAATGTCACTGGCACCACCGCTGTCACGGGTGTCGCCACTATCTCCAGCACCCTCACGGTGGGTGGCCTTGGCACCTTCAATGCCGGACTCACTGTCAACACCACGGTGCTCACAGCCTCGGCTGGCCTTACTGTGACTGGAGCCACCCAGCTGAACAATGCTCTCACCGTCACCGGTGCAGTGGACTTCAATGGCGGTGCCAATATCAGTGGTACTGGTGGCCTGGTTGTGAGCGGAAACGGCCTGCACGTGACCAGTTCTGCTGCTAGCGACATCGGTGGCAACCTGACGGTCACTGGTATACTGGAGGTAACCAGCAATGCCGATCTGAATGGCGGCATGACAATCTCAAAGGCCTCTGGTACTGTCATGACCGTTGCTGCTGCCAACTCTTCTACCAACGGCATCAACATCTCAACTGGAATGTTCACCGTTGCTGGACTTGCCACCATGGATGGAGCCGCGGCTGTGAACGGATCCTCTGCCGGTAAGGCCCTGGCGATCGCTGCTAGCGCGGGCTCAGACTGGGGTGTCTATATCTCCAGTGGTAAGTTGTATGTCAACGGGGCCACTGACATTGACGGGGGTGCCAACATTGCCTCTGGCCTTGTCGCCAGTGGAGGCACCACCCTGACAGGGGGCCTCGATGTCACAGGCACCACAGACTTCAACACCCACTTCACAGCCACGTCCTCTGCCTTCTCCAGCTATGTCAATGTGAGTGGTGCCGTCGACATCGACGGAGGTCTCACGGTGGACAAGGCTTCTGGGACAGCACTCACTGTCGCAGCAGTCAACTCCTCCACCACAGCTATCCACATCACCGCTGGAAAGCTCCTGGTGGCAGGTGCCTCTACCCTCAGTGGAGGCCTGACCGTGACTAACGGTATTGCTGTCACTGGAACGACTACGTTTAACTCTCTTGTCGACATTACGGCTGGTTTGGATGTGGACGGAACAGCTACCATGGTCGGTGGACTGGTTCTTACCACTGTGGCCACGCCTCTCACCGTCACTGGTAGTTCTGCTTCCAGCAATGCCATTAACATCACAAAGGGTGGTCTCAAGGTTGCTGACGGAGACACCTATCTTGTAGACGATCTCCGAGTGGACGGTACTGTCGATTTCAACTCGACGCTGGATGTCTCTGGTTCCGCCACGATGACCGGTGGACTGACGCTCACCAGTGTGACCACACCCTTGACCGTTACTGGTTCGAGTTCAGGCAGTTATGCTCTGAAGGTCACCTCGGGAGGGTTACAAGTGCAGAATGCTGTCGATTTCAACAACGCACTGAATGTCGATGGAGCCACCACGCTCAACACCCTCACAGTCTCAAGTACGACGACATTCAATAACAACGTGAGTTGCCCCAGCCACAAGATCACAACCGAGAATCTACGAGTTAACAACTATGCGTACTTCTACGACACTTCTGGCGGTACGGGTTATTGGTACATTAAGGCAACCTCTTCTTTGCTGGAGTTCTGGCACTCTTCCAATTCTTCTACGAGAAGGGGATACATTTCTACTGGTGATTCTAACAGGCACATTTAGTTGCACTCTACTCCAAGATTCGCCAATTCAAAATAGAGAGCACTCTGTATTTGTGTTACATCTATTAGCTACTATTTCCCCATTATATATACATATTAGTATTCTAAAAACACTATTCTTGCCAAGTCAATTAGAAGACAAAGGAAGTATCAAGTGGGATGAAATCAATATGAAGCTGATACTATCAACTATAGTTACTAGTACCAGGTCCAGTGAATCCCAAGTAGACAACAGAAGCTAGAACAAGTCTGGCTTTCACTCAGCCACCACGAACAACGATACTACTAAAAGAGACTTTCCCGATTTGCCGTAATATGGAAACTCTGCTAAAGTGGCCCTATTACCTAATAGAACTGTGACCACATACCAATACCGAGCATATCTATGGACACCAGTCTAATGCTTCTTGAGGTCAGGGCTGGACCGTCTGTGTATGGTGGGTGATACCCCAAGTGCCAGCCTCCCCCTACCCCTCCCCTTGCCCATCTGTGCAGTGAGTGAGGAGGAGAGGGACGAGGGTGTGCCCCGCTTCTTGAGGCCACTTCCCATGACGGGTGACCCCAGGCCAAAGTCCCCACTGCTACCGTTCCTGTGCAGTGTCCTAGGTCTGAGGGCATCAGGGGACCCCATGGAGTCTGCTCTCCTCAGCGACCCCAGGGAGGACATGGTCCTGGTCATGCCCCGCTGGCCCCTGTCGCCACTGGATGATGTCCGGAACACAGCCTCGGGGGACATGCTACTGCCTGGGGTGGGGGAGTATGAAGGAAGAGTAATACATACCAATGGAGGAATGAATACATGAACATATATACACTCCCTGCCATACCTGATGTTGATGAGTTTGGTATGCTGCGCAGAGACAGACTGGCGGACAGCTGCTGCTGGCGGGACTTGGCACTGGATATGTAGACAGCCCTGGGCCTAGGGGGTCCCTCACTGTCAGAGGACGGCTCTAGAGATGACGTCTCCTCCAGCTCAGATGTGGACTCAAGCTCCACCGTAGCATTAGCCCCCTCGCCATCTGACTGTAGCGAGTGTGGGGAGTGGGGGGAGTGGGGTGTACCAGGGTCCATCACGCTGGTGCTCTCCTCGGGAGAGAAGGCCAGAGCTAACCCGTGCCTCTCCCCCCCTCTGTAGTGTGAGTGTCGGTCCTCGGAGTCCAGCCTAGACTCCCTCGACCCAGCACTGACCCTCAGGTCATAACTGGGTAGGGCGAGGGCCTCGTGGCTCTCTCTCTCCTTCCTCTCCATCTCTCTCTTGGCCCTCTCAGCCTCTCTCTCCTCTTCCTCCTCCTGTGCAAAGTCAACTGGCACCAGCACAACGCTGGCCAGCTTCGTGTTGTGCCTAAACCTGTTGGCCAGTAACCGCGTAAGAAGCAGAAGTAAAAGCAGGCCAGCCGCAGTAGCAATTGCGACGTACACCCACCCACTGACAGTGTCCACAGGGACTATGAGAGAGAGAGAGAGGGTGCCCGGGACTGTCATGACACGGAGGTCAGGGTCAGAGAGGGTAACTGCCAGGGAGAGGGAGAGGGAAAGAGTGGCTGAGTATCCGCTGTCGGTGTGGGTGAGAGAGGTTGACAGGGAGGGTAGGGTCACGGCTGCCACAGGAACTGAGAGGGGTATGATGCAGAGCAGGGTGGAGCTGTCACTCTCACTCTCCTGGGACACGGTGAGAGAGGTAGTCTCATAGGCACTCTCGGAGTAGAGGGTGAGGGCCACCCCACTGACCTCGGCACACCCAGTGGTGGCACTTCCCTGGATGTCCACATAGGGCACAACCAGGGATAGGGATAGTGACTCCCCTGTCTCCGTCACATACTCTGATGGGGCCAGAGAGAGACTCGCAGAGTGGGTCACGGAGGCCGGTTGGGTGTACGTATAGTCACCCGCAGACAGAGACAGACCGGAGCTGCCAGCAGCAATCTCTAATGAGGAGGTGAGTGACAGAGAGACAGGGCCTGTGGTCTCCCCCGCAGGCAGCCTGGTTAGTGCCTCTGGGGTACCACCTGAGTCTGCCTTGCTCACCATCAGATAGGGCACGGGGGAGACAAGTGCAGGGGAGAGAGAGAGGGAGAAGGCCTCGCTGGAGGGGCACACGGAGGAGTCAGCCATCCCGTGCACAAACCTGGGTGGGATATGGAGAGAGTGCATCGTTGTATGTTTATGTAGTGATATATATATCTATATAAATATTCATACCTGGACACTGTATCTGACAGAGCAGACAGGTACACTGAGAATGATGCCAGGTATGTCACAGGCACCCACTCTACAACAGTGTCTGTGGCAGTGGGGGATACGCCATAGGACACCCAGGAGACAGTGTCTGAGTGTCAGTGTGTATAGGGGTATAGCATATGATTATATATATGTATACGCATATACCCACCTACTCCATCGAACCACGCCACCTCGTCTGGCAGGGCGTATAGGCTGGAGGGCAGGTCTCCAAAGGTGGTCTCCAGGGGTAGAGACAGGGCCGTGCCCCCAGAGAGCAGGGAGAGAGAGACGGGGATGTCCTGTGGGGTCCCATCTGAGTCGTCTCTCTCACTCTCACTCTCCACAGAGAGAGAGATGGAGGTGCCTGGAGAGTGAGTGGTATATTGGGACCGAGACTAAACTGTGAACTGTGTCCCTGACAGTGTATCCTGATATGTGACACATACCTGGCAGGGTGTATGAGTAGGACAGGGCCAGAGCCAGGGGGGTCAGGGCCACAGGGAAGGAGGGCGAGTATAGTACAGGGGAGAACTCAGTGTCTGTGGAGAGAGAGAGAGAGACGCCGAGGGAGGGAGGTGCGTCCAGCTCGACCTGTCTCTCTATCACCAGAGTCACAGTCTGCCACTCAGACACTGATGTCACTAAGGTGAAGGCATCCCCTATAGACACCTCCCTTGATGCGTTGCCGTCTCCCACTGCCCATCCTGTCTCGCCAGAGATGGAGGGGGAGAGAGTGAGGGAGAGAGAGACAGTGGCTGCGCTCTTACACGTGTCCATGACCTGTATAGTGCTGCTATACGGAACAGTACCCGTGGTGCCTGTCCCTGCCTCACACACTGCAGACTGGCCATCCCCCCCTATGGTGCACTCAGGGTCAGAGGCAGAGGGGTCTACTAGGGAGAAGGAGGGGGTGGTGTCTGGGGGTGAGAGGAAGGTAGACATAGAGACATATCCACACATGTCACAGTAAAACACACGTACCACATGCATCGCAGGGTGACGATAATGAATAGGTGGCAGCGAGGGACAGGGACACTGCGGTGGATCCCACCACCACTGGGAAGAGAGAGGAGACGTCGAAGTAGTCTGATGTCCTGGAGGGGGAGGCAGTGAGGGCCTGGGGTGAGGACTATCATAACCACGGATACATAATGAGAGAGAGTTAGACCCCCCACCTTGGCCGGCACTATGACATCTATCAGGGTGTCTGAGGCAATGGCAGCCCCGTCATAGAGGGAGGAGAAGGAGAGACCAGAGGCGGTGCCTGGATGTGAAAAGAGGGGGGGGGGGGGGGGAACCAGAGAAAACGCTTTTTT
>BDIP01000255.1:0-11705 GCA_003568945.1 Kipferlia bialata
TTCTCTCTCCCTTTCTCCCCCCCCCCCCCCCCCCCATATCCCATTTCTCTCTCTCTCTCTCTCTCAGGCGCCTATAGCAACACAGAGTCCTAACTACCTCCCTCTCACACTAGGCACCTTTGGCAACGTTCAGTACATGCCCAGCATGGATGACTACTACATCATACAGGTACTCTCTCTCTCTCTCTCTCTCTCTCTCTCTCTCTCTCTCACACTCTCACATCGACAATAAGGAACACCCCCAGGAACGTACTCTTATGTAGTACACTATGTACCCCTCTCATGTTCTCATTGAGTATACCCCACTCCCCCCAACCCCTAGGCCCCTGGCATGACCAGTGCCCATGTTCATATGGAGGGCAGCATATACCAGAGCACAACCATGGAACAGGTAGGCTTACTTCCTTTCTCCCCCCCCCTAAGAGCTAATTGTTGTTGTACTCCCAAGTACTGTACTTGGGACCCCAGTACATCATACTCTGTCTCTTTATCCCACTAATTGTTCTTTCCTCTCCCCCACCCCCCCCCCGTCTGATGCCAGGTCACTGTGTACACCCAGTCCTGGTGCACTGAACAAGAGGTCTCATTGAGCATAGAGAGTGAGGTATCATCTTGATATGATGTTAATCTGCATATTCTGGTATCATGTATACATAGGTGTATACACTGCTGACCTGTCCAGGTGTACTCCGGTGTCTTTGATGACCACCCTATGCATCGACCTCTATTCCAATAATAGATGTATACATATACTTGCATTGTCATCCTAACCTTGAGTCAAGGCTTGACTAATCTCCAGATTTACTCCGGTGACTTTGATGACCACCTGACCCTCGACTTCCAAGATGGGTTCTCTAACTGTATAGTCATAGAGTTCAACACTGCTGCCACAGGTATATGATACTGTAGGATACAATCATATTCAATGTCTACAATAGGTGAGATAGAGTTCAACACTGCATCCACAGGTGGTGTATTGAAATAGTATTTACTATATATTACACTTTGTACTATATACAATCAAGTGTCTCTCTCCCCCCCCCCTCTAGACTCCCTTATCGCTTCTTCTCACTCTATCATTCTCAACCCAGCTGGCAATGGCCCAGACTTCAGTGGGTTCACATGCATATACACAACGGACACAGGTAGCAGGACACAACATATTCTAACATCCATACGTCGTCACTCCTACATATAATGTATATATATATATATATATATATATATATATATATAGTCTATAGACTACATCCACACATCGTGTATGGATTCTTTCATATGACTCACCACCAGACCTCGACACAGAGACATACTCTCTTAGCGAACCTGAGGGATCCTTCTCTACCCAGCGGTAAGAGTATATATTCCCGATGCTGATACAGTATCACACCCTCACCACTCATCATTCTGTTCCCTTCTTGATACAGTGTCCAACTCTATCTATCCTTCCTCTCTCTCACATCCAGCTACGTTGCTGACCAGTATGACACCTGGACTGTGTGCCCTACTGGCAACCCTAGCAGTGCATCTGTGACATGCACAGGCGCCACAGACCACACGGACCTGGTGAGGCTGTGTATACTATGTTTATGATACTTTCAAGAGGCCCCACTCCGTTACAAAACTCACGCTAGACTGTCCTTTGTTCTGCATCCTCCAACCCTAGACATTAACATGTCTTTATGATGCACCCTCACTAACTGTAGACTGCCCTCTACTCTGCATCCTCCAACCCTGATGACACTGGCACTGTCCAGGGTGCACAGCAGAGACAGGCAGTGGGGAATGTCGGCTTCACACAGGTGCAGTATACTATAGACCTTGCTCTGTGCAAACACTGGTCATTCACTGATACTATTATGTCGCTCTATATTGCGACAAGGAGACCCTGTCTTACCCCCAGACCATTGACTTCGACACTGACGTGCTGACATGGAACTGTTTCCAGGTATTTATACGCTGACCTACTCTTAGAGAACTGTCTGCTCTGCAGTGATGTGATATCAAACGTACATAGGAGTGTCGACAACATACCCTTCATGGTTTCTTTTACATATACAGTGTATAGACATTATATATACAGTATATTTACATTATAACTAGCCCAACCTCATACGCTCTATCGACAGCTCAACCCCAGGTCACCTTCTCCACTGATTCTACTCTGCATAGAGACAGTGGGTCAGTGACATGCACATACACCACAACAAAGCCAAGTGAAGACCTCTCTGGTACCCCATGGTGAGTGTGTCTCTCCTTGTGTATGTCTCTCTCTGTCTCTCCCTCTCTATGTATATATGTGTGTTGGATCTCTCATTATATCTAACTGCCAGGTGGGTATGGGTTCTGCTTGGACTGGTTGTGGTATCCGCCCTGGGTGCAGTTGGGTATCTAGTGGTATACCCCAAGTACCAAGCCAAGCACCAGAGGATACCCCTGGTGACAGGCGAGACATACCAGGGAGTGGTGTAAGAGGTAGACGACACTGTGTAGTTATAGCACTTCAAATAGATTCCCTACCTTCCTCGGTCTCTGTACTGGATGATATCAATACCTGCCCTTGGAACCTGACAGTTTAGATTATTCGGCCCTGACAGACAATTAGGACTGTTGCCGACCCCCATGTGTATGGAATATCCATACATCGAGTTAGCAGATCGGTGTCACACCGATCTGATGTCAGAAGGTGCCTTTCTGTCTCAAAGCTCTTCAGACACCGTCACAGCCTGGTAATGCAAGGTATCGGTATATCTATAGTCCAGACCAACGATAAAGTGTAGTGCTTTCCCACATTGACTGAACGTATGTATGGAAGACGTTAGTTTCAGTCTTCCCAGCCGTATCACTCCATTGCTCGTCTTCTTACCCCAGAAGTGTCTCTGTTACTCATTCTGGCTATTGCCTGGCTGTCTACAGTCTCTGCCGAGCGCAGCCAATGGCACATCACACACCCAGACACCAGCGGTGAGTGATTAGGTGTGAGTCTTGAAAAGTCAAGATTCAGTATAGTGCTCATATACTCTTTGTTCGTGCTAATGCGTACCTTTCTGACCTCCTAATGCTACTATGATCTGACTCATCTAAAGTATGGACGCATTATTCGGTTCGCTGTTACCACATTCACCTCTTATTCCCCAGGTACATTCACCAACACCCAATCAATATTCACCCCTTATTCTCCAGGTGCATTCACCAGTGTGGAGTACTCTACCATATTAACCTCTCACTTCAGGGTCATTCACCAGTGTGGAGTACAAGCCAGACATGCTGGATGTGTACAAGATACAGGTGCCCTCTCTTACGTCGTCAAAGCGTCTTGTGTATGATGCCAGTTATATATATATATATATATATGTATATATATATGTACAAGCCAGACATGCTGGATGTGTACAGGATACAGGTGCCCTCTCTCTCTCTCTCTCTCTCTCAACTCTTGGTATATCTCTGTGTACCCTGCAGTACACCTCTTCGTCCCACCCCCAGGTACCAGGTATGACCAGTGTCCAGATAGACATCGAGGGGAGCATCGATGAGCACAGTGTGCAGGAGCAGGTTAGTAAACCTCCTGTACTTCGGAGTAATAGTGCCACAATTCATATCTGAGTATCGTACTCACACACTCTCTCTCCATGTACTTTTCGTATCATGTGAGTCACATGATTCATGTGACTGTTGTGCTAACCGCTTTCACTGTGCACACTCTGTATATATCCCTGACCCCAGATAATTGTCTACGAGAACTCTGTGTGCACCGACACCAGTACATCGTATGGATCCCACATTAGGGTACGTGACATCCCTGCCTCTGATATGGAATAGCCATGTATTGATAGGCTTACACGTGAACAGAGTCCATCCGCCATTTGCCTCTCTCACTCCATTGTACCTGACCCCAGACCTACGACGGTGACTTCTCCGATGCGTTCAATGTCGACTACGACCTGACTGACAACAACTGTGTCATCATCACGTTCAAGGCAGCCACTACTGGTACGTGGTCTGTATATATTCCACCCCAACACATAGAGATAGATTCACTAGCATCTTCACATACGTGGGATTAGTATAGTGGCACACTCATACTACATATGCCTCTCTCTCCTTCTAACCCCAGCTGGTACTGGACCGGACACCAGTGGGTTCAATGTACGCTACACTGCAGACACAGGTGATATAGTGTTCTGAGACTCTGTTGAATTCAGTATACAATATACATGAGTGACAGGAATATGCCTCCAGCAGCAATTACTCACCCAGCCTTAGACATCCAGACGCACACTCTTACCGACGCTAACGGGTCCTTCTCTCTCGAACGGTGAGTCCCATGGCTATGGTCTCACACACGATAGGCCAGGAGTATCTTGTCCTTACAATTTCCTTAGGTCCAATTAATTCTCCATGTCTGACCCAGCTATGTGCCAAACCAGTTTGACACCTGGACCGTATGTCCTGAGGGGTCACCCACCCAGATACGCACAGTCTGCTCTGGTGATGTGGACCCATCGGACGAGGTATGTGATGTTGCCCTTGGCTTCAGTACTTAACTGCAATGTACTCGTACACAACTGCTATATTCCTGACCTCACTCCAACCACTCTCAGTAACAGTATATATGTACTTGACCTATCCCTGGAGTGCTTCCTCTCACCCTCCAGCTGCGTGTGTACCAGTTCCACTCAGACACCTCAGATGGGTATGGGGACATACAAGGAGTTGAGGAGACAGCCTCTGACGGTATAGATTTCACCCAGGTATATTAATCTACTGGTACGGTGGCTGCCGCAGTGCCGCATTATGGTATATACAGGGTACCATGATTTCACACTGCACCACAGAGATATACCCTATTTACCTCTTCTCAATCATTCATACCTCTCACAACAGACACTCCACTTCGCCTCAACCATCGTGCCCTGGAATTGCATCCAGGTATAGTAGAGTGATTATGCATCCTCACTTATCTCTGTTCCCATACCCCCTCGACGAGGGCCTCGTCCTCTCATTTACCCCAGTACACATTTGCCACTGGCTCTACTCTCAACAGGGACAGCGGAGACTTCACATGCACCTTCACCACTGTGGATACCACAGACGGCACCCCATGGTGAGTATATGGCACGTATATGTGTGTATATATGTGAGCAGGTAGCTCTATATGTATCATTGATACATTGTTTCTTACTACTAACACATAATTACTAATCTCACCCCAGGTGGGTCTGGGTCCTTGTGGCATTCGCTGTAGTCCTTGCCCTAGGGGCAGTTGGGTACTACATCTACCCCAAGTGGGAGAAGGGGCAGAAGACAAGTCAGCCCTTGATGGAGGGTGAGGCGTACCAAACAGTGTGAGTGGGTTGTGTATGAGTAGGATAGTGTGGTAAAAAGTTATACAGCAGTGATGTATAATACAACACACACCATATCTCATTCCCAAAATAGATAGCTGACACATTGTTCCAAAGTAAGAAGCGCTTGATGTTTGTTTTCAACGATTCTCTTGTCCAATATCGCTGGTTGAGTGCTACAGCTCAATCAGTTCCACAAAAATGATGGTTAATGATTTATGATTAACAATGATCTATCTATATACTACTGATCACACCCTAGCATCACTGAGCCCACCAGAGACCATCTCTCCATACTTCATACCCTTGGTACGCCTCCTGAGATACACCTCCCTCCCAACAATGTAGATTGCACACACAACAAACAGGCCCCACCCTAGTATCTCACCAATGGGTGTAGGTGCATCGGGTACACGCTGGACATCCACTGTTGTAGACAGCAGTGGGTCACTACCTAGACCACCCCCTACGTACACTGAGAGGTTCACTGGACCTGGGGTCAGGACAGCACCGATATAGTATAGGTCGCGTGGCTGTATCACTGCAATATTCTTGATATATATATGTATATATACATATTTACGTACCTGTCTCTGTCACTACGAATGAAGCAACGAAGAACCGAGCCTCAGGGTACAGTCTGTATGTAGCCCCACTGCCACCCACCGAGAGTACAACAGGGTCAAACACCTGCACGTATCCACCTGTCTCCACATCGTTGAGTGCAACGGAGACCTCAATGGTGTCTCCCATGATGGCAGAGGCAGGTGCTGATACGCTGGATGTGGCACTCAGGTGCAGGGTGTCAGACACTGCGTCGAGGCAGATGTAGATATCGCCAGAGACCTGAGGTGAGGTATTTGAGTAGTGCCTTGTTGCCGATGAATATGTAATTCACGTGTGTGTGTGTGTACATGACTCTCACCTCCTGGGCCGAGTCGAGTTCAGTGGCAACTACAGTGTACACACCCTCATCCAGAGGAGGAAGGGTGGCGTCATAGACCCCAGAGACAGTAGTGTCACCCTCTGTATAGCCTGTGTACACTGGGTAACCAACCGAGTCTGTGATAGTGACATGTACATCCAACCCTGCCATTGCAGACCCACAGGTATCGAGGATAGTGATAGACAGAGTGCTCTCCTCTCCACCCTTTGCTCCTCCGTCGACACTGGATAGCTCACTGGATATGCTAGACACTACCTCGGAGTCACTGCTTGCCATCCACTGTCCGTTGATATAGACAGAGAGGGACTGGGTACCCACGGCAGATGGAGCAGTCAGCTCTACACTGTAGGTATAGGGGTCATCGTCGAGGGGTCCCATAAAGGTGACAGGATGAAGACCTGCACTGCCAAGGTCAGCATCACAGTCCCAATACACCTGCATGTCAATGATATTTGTAAATATAGCAATACACTGCTAAAGTGTAATAAATTTGGCATATGATTAACGAGATACCGCATACTACTGCACCTGAAGGCTGTCTGTCATGTCACCCGTGTAGACATCACCATCCACATCCAGAAGGGTGAATGTTGCCGGTGTAGTAGAAGCACAGCGAGACATTGTTGTGGGCACAGCGAAGGAGTCCAGCTGTAGAGAGAGAGGTGCGGTCACAGCAACACCCTCATCTGTCCCTATGTACACTGTCTCACCATCAGAGGAGAGGGCTAGGGAGGTAACATCACCTGGGGGGTTAGGTCCATCAGAAGCCATCCGTCAGTATTCTACTCTTACGGGTTGTACCATACCTTCCCAATCTAGTAGCACTGGTATGTACTGGGGTATTCTGGTGTCCATGCGGTAGATAGAGACATAGTCACTCTTGGCATGACCGGCTACGGCTATGGAATCACCTCCGATGGCAACCTGGGTCAGTATCAGTATCAATATCAGTCAGAAGAAATTGTTACATTTACATATATAATCGATATACATCTGTGCATGTATCACATCGGATGGCAGCCTAGGGTCAGATGCCTTGAGAGACTGAAAAGAAAAGAACATGAGTATATATATACGCGCCAAAGAAGTGCAACTCCTCCAGTACCGACGGATGGCAAGAACCACATGTATTGAGAGAAAGTGGCAGTATTAGAGTGTACCTTCCACCCAAACTCCAGGGTCTCACTGGTCACTGGTCCGTGTGATATAGTGTTCTCACAGACAAAGAACCCCTCAGTGCGCCTGTATTCATGGACCAGACCCCCAGAAGTGGTACCAAGCACATCTGACTCGTACTCAGCAACAACTGAGGGTCAGAGATGGTATACAGCTATGTATGAAATATGAATTTAGTATATGTAACGTGGTGTCCATGAATATAGTACAGTATACCGCATCGAACTTGTAATCAGTAGGAATATATATCCCTTGGTACCTAGCGTGTTTGGGTACCCTCCAATGGCCTCATCGAGTGATAGTGCGTTGCCGTATGATCCACGGCCATTGAAGCCGAGGGGGGTCGCTATGTACTGGGGTTGGTGTAGAAGGATAATCGAAACAACGAATGATACCATCCTCATCAAGCACAGTCTCCAAGTAAATGTCATCTGCTCTCTATACACATGCATACCTGCATATACCCCCCGTCTGCACTGTACCAGTCTATCTATAGACTCACACTCTCTCTCTATATTCCGCATATATATATATGTGTACTATAAGATACATACACTTCCTAACCTGCATATACCCTCCGTCTGCACTGTGCCAGTCTATCTATAGATTCTCTCCCTCTCTCTATTATAATATATATATAACTATATATACATACACATACCTGCATGTAACCCCCGTCTGCACTGTACCAGTCTGCCACACTGGTGTCATAGATGACAACCTGGGGTTTAGGGGAAGAAAGACATAGAGACAGAAGATAGTAGTAGTGTGAATCTCTATACACTCATAGTAACTGGTGTCATAGATGACAACCTGGGGGTATGAATAGGCATGTAAAGGAGAGAGATCGGGTATATGTACACATATACACTCACATAGTAACCAACGGTAGATGACAACATATGATAAGAGAGAGAGTTCTGGAGAGAGAGGGAGTGGGCATATGAGTCTGTATTCATATACACTCGCACAGACCCCGTAAATGTCGTGACAAGTACAGAGCAAGATAGTGCCAATTGGCTTGAAGTGGCGAGTATTCGGTATAGTAATCTTGAGAGCTTAGACTATACCTTGCTTCCGCCACTGGTAGGACTGCCATTGTAAGCTGTTCCTGCGTGAGAGATGGAGAGACAATAATGAATCATCATCATTATTATTATTAATGATAAATCTATCCATACTGACTTCATAAATATGTACAGGGAGAGCAGGATGATGCCGTAACACAACCAGCAAGCTCACGTATATGCAAGTAAACTCTCTACAACAACACCAGTCATATACACTCTCTACCTACGCATAGTATGTTGCCCTCGTATGCAAGCTTTCCAGCCCCCCAATACATGTTATTGGGGGTAGGTACCGCAACAGCTGCCCCCCAGTCACCGTCCTCATCCCTGACAGACACATACAGACCTGGGGTTAAAACAGATTCAGTAGAAAAGATGATAACTCACAAAATGAGTGTAACTGTGTGTGCAGGACGTCATAACAAGATCGTCATCTGAGTACAGTACAACACAGGTGAATGCATATCTGTGTGGATACATATGGTTTGTATACCTGTCCGTGAAGACACCACTAGATAGTCATCAGACAGCACAGTGTAATACAGATGAATGTATATATATATATATACAGTATGATGTATGATATGCACACCTGTCCTTGACGACACCACTAGATAGTCATCAGAGAGAGCAACCTCCTGGCCAAAGTACACGTCAGTCTCCTGGGGTGTGAAAGAGACAGAGTGTCATTGTGACAGGGTGAGAGAGAGATACTATGTGTGAGGGTGTACCTCTGGCATGCGTATGTGCCCCTCCCTCTCCCACTCATCGTGGGTGTTGAGGCTGTACACATAGACCGCACCCTGGTCAGGGACGTCATTGACAGCCTGGGGGTTAGTCTCCTAGAGTGATAGATAAAACTACTATATACAGGTCAACATATCCGTGTGTGTCAGTACCTCCTTGGTGCATCCCACTGCAATGGAGTCACCGTGCACGGCCACACTCACACCTGGGGGTCAATACATACATATATACCATAATCACCATAGAGAGGTGTCACTCCATACTAGATAGTAATTAAATGGTAGCACAACATGGTAGAGTAATGTATATATCACTGAGCTGAAACGTCACCGTGCACGGCCACACTCACACCTGGGGGTCACTCAGTAATGCATTGTGAGTATCAACAAAATATTGAATATGTAACTGTGGTCTTAAATATTAAATAGATTTGAGTGTAACATCAGGAGTCTCTCTATGGCAGAGGAGACATATTGGAGTACATAACTAGTCCCTACAGAACTACAGGTACCAAATACAATCTAATGTATTCTACACTTACAATGAATATGTATATATGCTTACCGAAGAGCAGGTGCCCATCCGATGTGGGTGTGCTAGCGGGTGGGGTGAGTATGGTGTGCTCTACCCACCCTGAGACAGCTGTGTCACTGCTGGCATACACTGCCACTGGGGGTGAGACATAGATACACACTGTCAAATGGTATATGTATCTGTGTATATGATATACACACATGTAGTCTCTCGGGATATACTGCAACTGGGGGTGAGATATTCACAATCTCCTGCATAATCACTAATACAGTATAGTCATGTGAGGATTACATATTGACTCACCTGCCCCCCCTGTACAACAAACATAGTAGGAGTATATATGAGGATGACCCGCCTGCCCCTGTGTACAAGTCCAGTGTGGTATATATCACACTATGTAACACTATACATATAACATAGTATGAGATACACAAGAGGGAGATTAAACACTGATACTGACCCACCTGCCCCCCTGTACTCGTCCTGCCCCACACAGCCAGTGACTAGCCAGCTGGAGGGTAAGAGAGAGACAGGGGGAACACAGAAGATTGAGAGGGAGATAGTGCATGGGGGAGGGGGGGGGGTTGTTGGCTTGTGTATGGAAAGACGTGAGTATATAGAGTGCATATACCATAGTTAGTAGAGATACATGTACACACTATGGGTATACTATGCATATACCTGTCTCACACTGCCAGTGCAAACCCACACAGAAATAGTAGAAAGAAAGAGATAGAAAGAGAGAGAGAGAGAGAGAGAGAGAGAGACAGAGTACCTGTCTGACACTGCCAGTGCATACCCACACTTCATACCATGGAGACCATGGATAGCAGAATCAGCATATCAATACATATGTACATGTACACATTATGAAATATACTATACATATACCTGTCTCACACTGCCAGTGCAAACCCACACAGAAGTAGTAGAGAGAGAGAGAGAGAGAGAGAGAGGTGGTACCTGTCTGAGACTGCGAGTGCATACCCACACTGAGTACTAGTACCATGTATATGATTATATTCACGTATATACATACTAAACAGTACACACTATGTATATACCTATCTGACACTGCCAGTGCATACCCGCACTGTGCAGAGGAGTCAGAGTCAGGGAGGGTGGGGGAGAGCAGGCCTGGATGAGCAGAGGAGAGAAAGAGAATATATATAGTACTTAGCCATTCAGGTAAGTGGTGGGAGAGGGACACACACACAGATACATGTACTGGGTAGGGGAGAGGATGTCTGAGATGAGCAGGGGATGTATGTCTGTGTATGTGTGTGTATATACATATTTGCATAATGTATATCAATGGAAGAGAGAGAGAGAGAGGCTCATATATTAGGTAGACTTCAGATCTAACATACCTATGTCGTCCCATGTGGTGACCATGGATGCATGGGCACTGCACAGAAGGCATACTGCGGAGTCAGTGTGGGGAGCGAGGGATGGCGAAACACGAGGGGGTGACGGTGCGCAGTGGCCGGGTGGGGCGTGCGGGGAGGCCAAATGTCTGATTGCCAGGGGTATCCTAATATCACCCAATGACCAATATACTTGGTCAGAATACTTTTGGACTTTTGTGATTTTCAACTAAATTTTTTGAATCCTATCCAAGATGAAATCACTTTTGTTAGAGGAGACTTGATGATTTTTCACATTCCTCTCAATCGACCATATTACACCTTTCTACTGTACATATGTCCTCTGGGGCCCACGGCATGGTTAGATTCGACACCCTTTAGGGTGGAGAATGCCCGGAAAACCATGGTAACAGGCTCGGAAATACACCATCTACATAGGTGTATGCTTGAATAATCAGGTGGACTACTCTGGCGATCAGACATTTAGCTGAGACATGCAGTGACGTAAGTCACTGTA
>BDIP01000255.1:11805-23485 GCA_003568945.1 Kipferlia bialata
TTCTCTCTCCCTTTCTCCCCCCCCCCCCCCCCCCCATATCCCATTTCTCTCTCTCTCTCTCTCTCAGGCGCCTATAGCAACACAGAGTCCTAACTACCTCCCTCTCACACTAGGCACCTTTGGCAACGTTCAGTACATGCCCAGCATGGATGACTACTACATCATACAGGTACTCTCTCTCTCTCTCTCTCTCTCTCTCTCTCTCTCTCTCACACTCTCACATCGACAATAAGGAACACCCCCAGGAACGTACTCTTATGTAGTACACTATGTACCCCTCTCATGTTCTCATTGAGTATACCCCACTCCCCCCAACCCCTAGGCCCCTGGCATGACCAGTGCCCATGTTCATATGGAGGGCAGCATATACCAGAGCACAACCATGGAACAGGTAGGCTTACTTCCTTTCTCCCCCCCCCTAAGAGCTAATTGTTGTTGTACTCCCAAGTACTGTACTTGGGACCCCAGTACATCATACTCTGTCTCTTTATCCCACTAATTGTTCTTTCCTCTCCCCCACCCCCCCCCCGTCTGATGCCAGGTCACTGTGTACACCCAGTCCTGGTGCACTGAACAAGAGGTCTCATTGAGCATAGAGAGTGAGGTATCATCTTGATATGATGTTAATCTGCATATTCTGGTATCATGTATACATAGGTGTATACACTGCTGACCTGTCCAGGTGTACTCCGGTGTCTTTGATGACCACCCTATGCATCGACCTCTATTCCAATAATAGATGTATACATATACTTGCATTGTCATCCTAACCTTGAGTCAAGGCTTGACTAATCTCCAGATTTACTCCGGTGACTTTGATGACCACCTGACCCTCGACTTCCAAGATGGGTTCTCTAACTGTATAGTCATAGAGTTCAACACTGCTGCCACAGGTATATGATACTGTAGGATACAATCATATTCAATGTCTACAATAGGTGAGATAGAGTTCAACACTGCATCCACAGGTGGTGTATTGAAATAGTATTTACTATATATTACACTTTGTACTATATACAATCAAGTGTCTCTCTCCCCCCCCCCTCTAGACTCCCTTATCGCTTCTTCTCACTCTATCATTCTCAACCCAGCTGGCAATGGCCCAGACTTCAGTGGGTTCACATGCATATACACAACGGACACAGGTAGCAGGACACAACATATTCTAACATCCATACGTCGTCACTCCTACATATAATGTATATATATATATATATATATATATATATATATATAGTCTATAGACTACATCCACACATCGTGTATGGATTCTTTCATATGACTCACCACCAGACCTCGACACAGAGACATACTCTCTTAGCGAACCTGAGGGATCCTTCTCTACCCAGCGGTAAGAGTATATATTCCCGATGCTGATACAGTATCACACCCTCACCACTCATCATTCTGTTCCCTTCTTGATACAGTGTCCAACTCTATCTATCCTTCCTCTCTCTCACATCCAGCTACGTTGCTGACCAGTATGACACCTGGACTGTGTGCCCTACTGGCAACCCTAGCAGTGCATCTGTGACATGCACAGGCGCCACAGACCACACGGACCTGGTGAGGCTGTGTATACTATGTTTATGATACTTTCAAGAGGCCCCACTCCGTTACAAAACTCACGCTAGACTGTCCTTTGTTCTGCATCCTCCAACCCTAGACATTAACATGTCTTTATGATGCACCCTCACTAACTGTAGACTGCCCTCTACTCTGCATCCTCCAACCCTGATGACACTGGCACTGTCCAGGGTGCACAGCAGAGACAGGCAGTGGGGAATGTCGGCTTCACACAGGTGCAGTATACTATAGACCTTGCTCTGTGCAAACACTGGTCATTCACTGATACTATTATGTCGCTCTATATTGCGACAAGGAGACCCTGTCTTACCCCCAGACCATTGACTTCGACACTGACGTGCTGACATGGAACTGTTTCCAGGTATTTATACGCTGACCTACTCTTAGAGAACTGTCTGCTCTGCAGTGATGTGATATCAAACGTACATAGGAGTGTCGACAACATACCCTTCATGGTTTCTTTTACATATACAGTGTATAGACATTATATATACAGTATATTTACATTATAACTAGCCCAACCTCATACGCTCTATCGACAGCTCAACCCCAGGTCACCTTCTCCACTGATTCTACTCTGCATAGAGACAGTGGGTCAGTGACATGCACATACACCACAACAAAGCCAAGTGAAGACCTCTCTGGTACCCCATGGTGAGTGTGTCTCTCCTTGTGTATGTCTCTCTCTGTCTCTCCCTCTCTATGTATATATGTGTGTTGGATCTCTCATTATATCTAACTGCCAGGTGGGTATGGGTTCTGCTTGGACTGGTTGTGGTATCCGCCCTGGGTGCAGTTGGGTATCTAGTGGTATACCCCAAGTACCAAGCCAAGCACCAGAGGATACCCCTGGTGACAGGCGAGACATACCAGGGAGTGGTGTAAGAGGTAGACGACACTGTGTAGTTATAGCACTTCAAATAGATTCCCTACCTTCCTCGGTCTCTGTACTGGATGATATCAATACCTGCCCTTGGAACCTGACAGTTTAGATTATTCGGCCCTGACAGACAATTAGGACTGTTGCCGACCCCCATGTGTATGGAATATCCATACATCGAGTTAGCAGATCGGTGTCACACCGATCTGATGTCAGAAGGTGCCTTTCTGTCTCAAAGCTCTTCAGACACCGTCACAGCCTGGTAATGCAAGGTATCGGTATATCTATAGTCCAGACCAACGATAAAGTGTAGTGCTTTCCCACATTGACTGAACGTATGTATGGAAGACGTTAGTTTCAGTCTTCCCAGCCGTATCACTCCATTGCTCGTCTTCTTACCCCAGAAGTGTCTCTGTTACTCATTCTGGCTATTGCCTGGCTGTCTACAGTCTCTGCCGAGCGCAGCCAATGGCACATCACACACCCAGACACCAGCGGTGAGTGATTAGGTGTGAGTCTTGAAAAGTCAAGATTCAGTATAGTGCTCATATACTCTTTGTTCGTGCTAATGCGTACCTTTCTGACCTCCTAATGCTACTATGATCTGACTCATCTAAAGTATGGACGCATTATTCGGTTCGCTGTTACCACATTCACCTCTTATTCCCCAGGTACATTCACCAACACCCAATCAATATTCACCCCTTATTCTCCAGGTGCATTCACCAGTGTGGAGTACTCTACCATATTAACCTCTCACTTCAGGGTCATTCACCAGTGTGGAGTACAAGCCAGACATGCTGGATGTGTACAAGATACAGGTGCCCTCTCTTACGTCGTCAAAGCGTCTTGTGTATGATGCCAGTTATATATATATATATATATATGTATATATATATGTACAAGCCAGACATGCTGGATGTGTACAGGATACAGGTGCCCTCTCTCTCTCTCTCTCTCTCTCAACTCTTGGTATATCTCTGTGTACCCTGCAGTACACCTCTTCGTCCCACCCCCAGGTACCAGGTATGACCAGTGTCCAGATAGACATCGAGGGGAGCATCGATGAGCACAGTGTGCAGGAGCAGGTTAGTAAACCTCCTGTACTTCGGAGTAATAGTGCCACAATTCATATCTGAGTATCGTACTCACACACTCTCTCTCCATGTACTTTTCGTATCATGTGAGTCACATGATTCATGTGACTGTTGTGCTAACCGCTTTCACTGTGCACACTCTGTATATATCCCTGACCCCAGATAATTGTCTACGAGAACTCTGTGTGCACCGACACCAGTACATCGTATGGATCCCACATTAGGGTACGTGACATCCCTGCCTCTGATATGGAATAGCCATGTATTGATAGGCTTACACGTGAACAGAGTCCATCCGCCATTTGCCTCTCTCACTCCATTGTACCTGACCCCAGACCTACGACGGTGACTTCTCCGATGCGTTCAATGTCGACTACGACCTGACTGACAACAACTGTGTCATCATCACGTTCAAGGCAGCCACTACTGGTACGTGGTCTGTATATATTCCACCCCAACACATAGAGATAGATTCACTAGCATCTTCACATACGTGGGATTAGTATAGTGGCACACTCATACTACATATGCCTCTCTCTCCTTCTAACCCCAGCTGGTACTGGACCGGACACCAGTGGGTTCAATGTACGCTACACTGCAGACACAGGTGATATAGTGTTCTGAGACTCTGTTGAATTCAGTATACAATATACATGAGTGACAGGAATATGCCTCCAGCAGCAATTACTCACCCAGCCTTAGACATCCAGACGCACACTCTTACCGACGCTAACGGGTCCTTCTCTCTCGAACGGTGAGTCCCATGGCTATGGTCTCACACACGATAGGCCAGGAGTATCTTGTCCTTACAATTTCCTTAGGTCCAATTAATTCTCCATGTCTGACCCAGCTATGTGCCAAACCAGTTTGACACCTGGACCGTATGTCCTGAGGGGTCACCCACCCAGATACGCACAGTCTGCTCTGGTGATGTGGACCCATCGGACGAGGTATGTGATGTTGCCCTTGGCTTCAGTACTTAACTGCAATGTACTCGTACACAACTGCTATATTCCTGACCTCACTCCAACCACTCTCAGTAACAGTATATATGTACTTGACCTATCCCTGGAGTGCTTCCTCTCACCCTCCAGCTGCGTGTGTACCAGTTCCACTCAGACACCTCAGATGGGTATGGGGACATACAAGGAGTTGAGGAGACAGCCTCTGACGGTATAGATTTCACCCAGGTATATTAATCTACTGGTACGGTGGCTGCCGCAGTGCCGCATTATGGTATATACAGGGTACCATGATTTCACACTGCACCACAGAGATATACCCTATTTACCTCTTCTCAATCATTCATACCTCTCACAACAGACACTCCACTTCGCCTCAACCATCGTGCCCTGGAATTGCATCCAGGTATAGTAGAGTGATTATGCATCCTCACTTATCTCTGTTCCCATACCCCCTCGACGAGGGCCTCGTCCTCTCATTTACCCCAGTACACATTTGCCACTGGCTCTACTCTCAACAGGGACAGCGGAGACTTCACATGCACCTTCACCACTGTGGATACCACAGACGGCACCCCATGGTGAGTATATGGCACGTATATGTGTGTATATATGTGAGCAGGTAGCTCTATATGTATCATTGATACATTGTTTCTTACTACTAACACATAATTACTAATCTCACCCCAGGTGGGTCTGGGTCCTTGTGGCATTCGCTGTAGTCCTTGCCCTAGGGGCAGTTGGGTACTACATCTACCCCAAGTGGGAGAAGGGGCAGAAGACAAGTCAGCCCTTGATGGAGGGTGAGGCGTACCAAACAGTGTGAGTGGGTTGTGTATGAGTAGGATAGTGTGGTAAAAAGTTATACAGCAGTGATGTATAATACAACACACACCATATCTCATTCCCAAAATAGATAGCTGACACATTGTTCCAAAGTAAGAAGCGCTTGATGTTTGTTTTCAACGATTCTCTTGTCCAATATCGCTGGTTGAGTGCTACAGCTCAATCAGTTCCACAAAAATGATGGTTAATGATTTATGATTAACAATGATCTATCTATATACTACTGATCACACCCTAGCATCACTGAGCCCACCAGAGACCATCTCTCCATACTTCATACCCTTGGTACGCCTCCTGAGATACACCTCCCTCCCAACAATGTAGATTGCACACACAACAAACAGGCCCCACCCTAGTATCTCACCAATGGGTGTAGGTGCATCGGGTACACGCTGGACATCCACTGTTGTAGACAGCAGTGGGTCACTACCTAGACCACCCCCTACGTACACTGAGAGGTTCACTGGACCTGGGGTCAGGACAGCACCGATATAGTATAGGTCGCGTGGCTGTATCACTGCAATATTCTTGATATATATATGTATATATACATATTTACGTACCTGTCTCTGTCACTACGAATGAAGCAACGAAGAACCGAGCCTCAGGGTACAGTCTGTATGTAGCCCCACTGCCACCCACCGAGAGTACAACAGGGTCAAACACCTGCACGTATCCACCTGTCTCCACATCGTTGAGTGCAACGGAGACCTCAATGGTGTCTCCCATGATGGCAGAGGCAGGTGCTGATACGCTGGATGTGGCACTCAGGTGCAGGGTGTCAGACACTGCGTCGAGGCAGATGTAGATATCGCCAGAGACCTGAGGTGAGGTATTTGAGTAGTGCCTTGTTGCCGATGAATATGTAATTCACGTGTGTGTGTGTGTACATGACTCTCACCTCCTGGGCCGAGTCGAGTTCAGTGGCAACTACAGTGTACACACCCTCATCCAGAGGAGGAAGGGTGGCGTCATAGACCCCAGAGACAGTAGTGTCACCCTCTGTATAGCCTGTGTACACTGGGTAACCAACCGAGTCTGTGATAGTGACATGTACATCCAACCCTGCCATTGCAGACCCACAGGTATCGAGGATAGTGATAGACAGAGTGCTCTCCTCTCCACCCTTTGCTCCTCCGTCGACACTGGATAGCTCACTGGATATGCTAGACACTACCTCGGAGTCACTGCTTGCCATCCACTGTCCGTTGATATAGACAGAGAGGGACTGGGTACCCACGGCAGATGGAGCAGTCAGCTCTACACTGTAGGTATAGGGGTCATCGTCGAGGGGTCCCATAAAGGTGACAGGATGAAGACCTGCACTGCCAAGGTCAGCATCACAGTCCCAATACACCTGCATGTCAATGATATTTGTAAATATAGCAATACACTGCTAAAGTGTAATAAATTTGGCATATGATTAACGAGATACCGCATACTACTGCACCTGAAGGCTGTCTGTCATGTCACCCGTGTAGACATCACCATCCACATCCAGAAGGGTGAATGTTGCCGGTGTAGTAGAAGCACAGCGAGACATTGTTGTGGGCACAGCGAAGGAGTCCAGCTGTAGAGAGAGAGGTGCGGTCACAGCAACACCCTCATCTGTCCCTATGTACACTGTCTCACCATCAGAGGAGAGGGCTAGGGAGGTAACATCACCTGGGGGGTTAGGTCCATCAGAAGCCATCCGTCAGTATTCTACTCTTACGGGTTGTACCATACCTTCCCAATCTAGTAGCACTGGTATGTACTGGGGTATTCTGGTGTCCATGCGGTAGATAGAGACATAGTCACTCTTGGCATGACCGGCTACGGCTATGGAATCACCTCCGATGGCAACCTGGGTCAGTATCAGTATCAATATCAGTCAGAAGAAATTGTTACATTTACATATATAATCGATATACATCTGTGCATGTATCACATCGGATGGCAGCCTAGGGTCAGATGCCTTGAGAGACTGAAAAGAAAAGAACATGAGTATATATATACGCGCCAAAGAAGTGCAACTCCTCCAGTACCGACGGATGGCAAGAACCACATGTATTGAGAGAAAGTGGCAGTATTAGAGTGTACCTTCCACCCAAACTCCAGGGTCTCACTGGTCACTGGTCCGTGTGATATAGTGTTCTCACAGACAAAGAACCCCTCAGTGCGCCTGTATTCATGGACCAGACCCCCAGAAGTGGTACCAAGCACATCTGACTCGTACTCAGCAACAACTGAGGGTCAGAGATGGTATACAGCTATGTATGAAATATGAATTTAGTATATGTAACGTGGTGTCCATGAATATAGTACAGTATACCGCATCGAACTTGTAATCAGTAGGAATATATATCCCTTGGTACCTAGCGTGTTTGGGTACCCTCCAATGGCCTCATCGAGTGATAGTGCGTTGCCGTATGATCCACGGCCATTGAAGCCGAGGGGGGTCGCTATGTACTGGGGTTGGTGTAGAAGGATAATCGAAACAACGAATGATACCATCCTCATCAAGCACAGTCTCCAAGTAAATGTCATCTGCTCTCTATACACATGCATACCTGCATATACCCCCCGTCTGCACTGTACCAGTCTATCTATAGACTCACACTCTCTCTCTATATTCCGCATATATATATATGTGTACTATAAGATACATACACTTCCTAACCTGCATATACCCTCCGTCTGCACTGTGCCAGTCTATCTATAGATTCTCTCCCTCTCTCTATTATAATATATATATAACTATATATACATACACATACCTGCATGTAACCCCCGTCTGCACTGTACCAGTCTGCCACACTGGTGTCATAGATGACAACCTGGGGTTTAGGGGAAGAAAGACATAGAGACAGAAGATAGTAGTAGTGTGAATCTCTATACACTCATAGTAACTGGTGTCATAGATGACAACCTGGGGGTATGAATAGGCATGTAAAGGAGAGAGATCGGGTATATGTACACATATACACTCACATAGTAACCAACGGTAGATGACAACATATGATAAGAGAGAGAGTTCTGGAGAGAGAGGGAGTGGGCATATGAGTCTGTATTCATATACACTCGCACAGACCCCGTAAATGTCGTGACAAGTACAGAGCAAGATAGTGCCAATTGGCTTGAAGTGGCGAGTATTCGGTATAGTAATCTTGAGAGCTTAGACTATACCTTGCTTCCGCCACTGGTAGGACTGCCATTGTAAGCTGTTCCTGCGTGAGAGATGGAGAGACAATAATGAATCATCATCATTATTATTATTAATGATAAATCTATCCATACTGACTTCATAAATATGTACAGGGAGAGCAGGATGATGCCGTAACACAACCAGCAAGCTCACGTATATGCAAGTAAACTCTCTACAACAACACCAGTCATATACACTCTCTACCTACGCATAGTATGTTGCCCTCGTATGCAAGCTTTCCAGCCCCCCAATACATGTTATTGGGGGTAGGTACCGCAACAGCTGCCCCCCAGTCACCGTCCTCATCCCTGACAGACACATACAGACCTGGGGTTAAAACAGATTCAGTAGAAAAGATGATAACTCACAAAATGAGTGTAACTGTGTGTGCAGGACGTCATAACAAGATCGTCATCTGAGTACAGTACAACACAGGTGAATGCATATCTGTGTGGATACATATGGTTTGTATACCTGTCCGTGAAGACACCACTAGATAGTCATCAGACAGCACAGTGTAATACAGATGAATGTATATATATATATATACAGTATGATGTATGATATGCACACCTGTCCTTGACGACACCACTAGATAGTCATCAGAGAGAGCAACCTCCTGGCCAAAGTACACGTCAGTCTCCTGGGGTGTGAAAGAGACAGAGTGTCATTGTGACAGGGTGAGAGAGAGATACTATGTGTGAGGGTGTACCTCTGGCATGCGTATGTGCCCCTCCCTCTCCCACTCATCGTGGGTGTTGAGGCTGTACACATAGACCGCACCCTGGTCAGGGACGTCATTGACAGCCTGGGGGTTAGTCTCCTAGAGTGATAGATAAAACTACTATATACAGGTCAACATATCCGTGTGTGTCAGTACCTCCTTGGTGCATCCCACTGCAATGGAGTCACCGTGCACGGCCACACTCACACCTGGGGGTCAATACATACATATATACCATAATCACCATAGAGAGGTGTCACTCCATACTAGATAGTAATTAAATGGTAGCACAACATGGTAGAGTAATGTATATATCACTGAGCTGAAACGTCACCGTGCACGGCCACACTCACACCTGGGGGTCACTCAGTAATGCATTGTGAGTATCAACAAAATATTGAATATGTAACTGTGGTCTTAAATATTAAATAGATTTGAGTGTAACATCAGGAGTCTCTCTATGGCAGAGGAGACATATTGGAGTACATAACTAGTCCCTACAGAACTACAGGTACCAAATACAATCTAATGTATTCTACACTTACAATGAATATGTATATATGCTTACCGAAGAGCAGGTGCCCATCCGATGTGGGTGTGCTAGCGGGTGGGGTGAGTATGGTGTGCTCTACCCACCCTGAGACAGCTGTGTCACTGCTGGCATACACTGCCACTGGGGGTGAGACATAGATACACACTGTCAAATGGTATATGTATCTGTGTATATGATATACACACATGTAGTCTCTCGGGATATACTGCAACTGGGGGTGAGATATTCACAATCTCCTGCATAATCACTAATACAGTATAGTCATGTGAGGATTACATATTGACTCACCTGCCCCCCCTGTACAACAAACATAGTAGGAGTATATATGAGGATGACCCGCCTGCCCCTGTGTACAAGTCCAGTGTGGTATATATCACACTATGTAACACTATACATATAACATAGTATGAGATACACAAGAGGGAGATTAAACACTGATACTGACCCACCTGCCCCCCTGTACTCGTCCTGCCCCACACAGCCAGTGACTAGCCAGCTGGAGGGTAAGAGAGAGACAGGGGGAACACAGAAGATTGAGAGGGAGATAGTGCATGGGGGAGGGGGGGGGGTTGTTGGCTTGTGTATGGAAAGACGTGAGTATATAGAGTGCATATACCATAGTTAGTAGAGATACATGTACACACTATGGGTATACTATGCATATACCTGTCTCACACTGCCAGTGCAAACCCACACAGAAATAGTAGAAAGAAAGAGATAGAAAGAGAGAGAGAGAGAGAGAGAGAGAGAGACAGAGTACCTGTCTGACACTGCCAGTGCATACCCACACTTCATACCATGGAGACCATGGATAGCAGAATCAGCATATCAATACATATGTACATGTACACATTATGAAATATACTATACATATACCTGTCTCACACTGCCAGTGCAAACCCACACAGAAGTAGTAGAGAGAGAGAGAGAGAGAGAGAGAGGTGGTACCTGTCTGAGACTGCGAGTGCATACCCACACTGAGTACTAGTACCATGTATATGATTATATTCACGTATATACATACTAAACAGTACACACTATGTATATACCTATCTGACACTGCCAGTGCATACCCGCACTGTGCAGAGGAGTCAGAGTCAGGGAGGGTGGGGGAGAGCAGGCCTGGATGAGCAGAGGAGAGAAAGAGAATATATATAGTACTTAGCCATTCAGGTAAGTGGTGGGAGAGGGACACACACACAGATACATGTACTGGGTAGGGGAGAGGATGTCTGAGATGAGCAGGGGATGTATGTCTGTGTATGTGTGTGTATATACATATTTGCATAATGTATATCAATGGAAGAGAGAGAGAGAGAGGCTCATATATTAGGTAGACTTCAGATCTAACATACCTATGTCGTCCCATGTGGTGACCATGGATGCATGGGCACTGCACAGAAGGCATACTGCGGAGTCAGTGTGGGGAGCGAGGGATGGCGAAACACGAGGGGGTGACGGTGCGCAGTGGCCGGGTGGGGCGTGCGGGGAGGCCAAATGTCTGATTGCCAGGGGTATCCTAATATCACCCAATGACCAATATACTTGGTCAGAATACTTTTGGACTTTTGTGATTTTCAACTAAATTTTTTGAATCCTATCCAAGATGAAATCACTTTTGTTAGAGGAGACTTGATGATTTTTCACATTCCTCTCAATCGACCATATTACACCTTTCTACTGTACATATGTCCTCTGGGGCCCACGGCATGGTTAGATTCGACACCCTTTAGGGTGGAGAATGCCCGGAAAACCATGGTAACAGGCTCGGAAATACACCATCTACATAGGTGTATGCTTGAATAATCAGGTGGACTACTCTGGCGATCAGACATTTAGCTGAG